>UELX01005869.1:0-12391 GCA_900480035.1 Eupelmus urozonus | reverse complement strand
GTGGGATTCGAACCCACGCCCACAGAAGTGGACTGCGACCTGAACGCAGCGCCTTAGACCACTCGGCCATCCTGACATATATGATGCTTGCCTTAAATCTGCTGTGGGATCTCGAAATACAGCTTTCTTCGGCACTTTCACAATATTTTTTTGACGATTGCGTTTCAAGACTTGAGATACATTTATGAATTCCAATTATAATCATAAATACTTTTAATTTAATAAGCAACATAATTAATTAATTAATTAAATAAAAATAAAAAACAAAATAGTACATAATTGTTAACAACACCAACTAGTTCAAGGTCGTAATATGAAATTTTTTTCTGAGCAATAAGTTTGTAGAATAATTTTTATTTTTGTTAATTCTAATGAAACCAACTATAATATTTTTGTTTTTTCTTTCTTCTTGTCGACGTATTTAAAAATCAAAATAAAAAAATGATATTTTTTTATCTATGAATTACATAATAGGTATCTTTTACAAATTAAGTATTTCAATAAATGTTTTATAAAGAGAAGTTTTTAAATTTCCTTTAGATTTTATTTATCGAGACTGATTAAAAAATAAGATATTTGATGGAAAAAATATTAAATTTGTATTAGTATATATAATGCCCATTTATTTTTAAAGAAAATTAGAAATGCATGATTTTTTTTAAACAATTTTATTTTTACTATTCATATTTTTATTTTTTTTCAATAAATTTTTAATTTTTAGAATAGCTTTTGAAATACAATGTAAATTATGAGTATATTTAGAATACCCATTTATTTTGAAAGGATGCTACAAATGCATGTATACTTTCAGCAGTTTTTTTATATTCATATTTGTAAATTAGTTCAATATATTTTTTATTTTTAGAATAGCCGTTGAACTAAAAAGTTAATTGTAAGTTTGTTTCTTAATTTTTATTTTTTTTTTTATTTTAACAAATCAGTTTTTATTTTACTAGAACCGATGCAAGAAATAGTAATGTAGCTCAAGATCGATGCAAGATATAGATACTAAAATTTACAAAATAATAACAATTTAACTGCCGAATATCTTTATTATTTTAAATCCTACAAATCTTAAAAACTAAAAAGTTAAAATTAAAATGTTACTGAAATTGTTCTTAAATCACATATTACACATACAGGTATTTACAAAGGAACTATTGATAAAGAATTTAAAAATCATAATGTTATTGACTATGATTAATTTGTACCCTAATAATGAAACCGTATATACACGTAATTGAATTGAATTATATTATTGTTACAATACTTAACAAAAAATTTGTTATTCTCTAAATCACACTGTGGTATAAAGGATTTCTAATAAACAATCAACAGAACCCGCTTTTTTACATCAATAAATTTATTGAACGAAATCCAAAAATTACAAAATAATTCAAATATTCGCTAAAAAAAAAAGCGCGAAAATAAATTTTTCCGGTTGCACAAACAGCGCTCCACTTTAATCTAGCTATCCGTTCGTTCAAATAAAATTAAGAAAAACATCGGCGCGCTTGAACACCGTCGCGAATCTAAGCATAAATCACGCGAGCCTTCGACCTTCGATAGGCCTCGGCTTTCCGACTTGTCGTATTTTTACGGGGAGAGAAGACGTTCGGGGTGATGCGAAAATAGCCCGGCAACGCGCGCGCACGCCCCCGGCTCGCTCGCGGAAATCGCGCAACCCGGCAATTTTTCGCGCTCAAACGATCCTCGACACGTTTCCCTGCATCGCGGCTCTTTTTGCGCGGTTTAACGGTCTCGTTGGCTGCGTCGTTTGACGGCACTTTGGAACGAATCGCGATAATTGCGAGAGAAAACGCTCAAGGAAACGAGCGTCGCGCTCGCAACGCCTAAGGTGTTGCAAATCCGGAGCTAGCCAAGACAAAACGATCTTTTTGAAAAACCCTCTGTTTTTTGCTAAGCGAGCGAATATGATTTGATATTTTTCGTAGTTAAAGTTATGTGGTGGATTGTGTTCTGCTCGATAATCACCTGTCATTACAAGAATCAGTAGATTATGCTTATAGTAATAATTCATTTTCTTTTCATAACCGTTATTGTAATTGTGAATTTATTTAAAAATATGAACAAACATCTGCAGTCCAATTTTTTATTTAAAGAAATTTTTTATGTTTTTTAGTTAAAAATGGAAAGTGGCAAACTGCTAATGATAAAAAACAAGTTTATTAGATATTTATTAATTAATTGGAATTTATTAAATTTTAGTACGATCAATATTAAATAAAATACTTTGAGTTCAAATTTTATTTAAAGATGAACATTATACCGACTAAGTAAGATGTCATTTATATGTGAGAAACGGATTTCAACGAGATTTTGAGGGTCGATTTCTGGCTGTGAAAAATGAAGCTCAGTTTATTTAATTCCAGTGGGTTCCTCTTGAGACGTCAACTATCTAATCACAAATATCTATTATTTTGTTTTATAAAGATACATTTTTTGTTGTTGTCTGAAAGCTTGCAATATTTGCGTTACAAAAATTGAAAGGGTGATTCTTTGAAAAGTTCAATATAATAAAGTATAATTTTATGGCAATAATATGATTAATAATATATCAAAGTATAATTTTTAATCATTTACTTATGTTATCTTATTATTAATTTATAACTTCCGGTTTAATAGATTCACATTATTTAATAAAAAATCGATTTAATTTGACGTAGTTTTATCATAAGTACATTTAATTTTTAATTTTTGAAATATAAATGTAAGGACATAAATATGTAATAATTAGGAAAATCAGAAGACATCATTTTTCAACGAAATCTTCAAGTAATATCAAACTTCATAATTAGAAATAGAATTTGATAACAAAAATCTCGTTAAAATCCGTTTCCGGTATGTCTAATTGATACTTCTCCTATAAGAAAAATAACGAAACGTTAAATGAGCAATCATAATTACAGGGAATGATATAATTTACAAAAATAATCGACAATATTTATTTAAAAAATTAAATATTATAATCGGAGTTCAAAGCTCTTCAGAATTTAACAGTATCACTAAATTTTCATATTAAAACCAATAATTTGATGTACATGTGTATTGCATTCTTACATTTCACATCTTTCATTGTGAAGTAAAAAATAATTGAGAATCGTTTTAAGTATTAGTGTTATTTTTCTAAACATAGTATGGTTACAAAAAATAGCTTTGAGTCATTGAAAACGACAAATTAGATTATGAGAAGAATCACATTGTATTTCGCACCTTTGTTATTCTGTTGACTTTTACATATTTATGACTTCTTACTCTTTGCATACAAAATTATGTCTAGATCTCAAAAGATTTATTTTTCAAGGTATTTCTATCCTAAGCATACTTAGTTTTTGTTTAGAGCTATAAAGATTTTACTTATATTCAAGAACAACGAACAATTTGTTACATTTCAACGTGACATGAAAAGTGATTAATGCTCATTTTATATACAAATGTAACTCTATCTAACTCATGACTATAACTTTTTGTATTTTCTAGATTTATTTAAATACAAATCTGTTCTTAAGAATAACAAAATTCGGTTCACCCCCAAATATGCTGGAAATCTTCCTAAAAATCTAAATAAATGTTGGTGTGAATTACTAATCATATCAGTAATTATTTTCAATATTAAAAAAAAAAGCCGTTAACAATTCCAATTAATTAAACATATCAATAACTCGAGAACTAGTCCAAGCAAAAATTGCCATTCCTCCCCGCTCATTGAGCGCTCTCCAAGCGGCGATCGGCCGATCTTTAAAGACCATCCGCATCAATATAGATTTTACTGCACGCGTGCCTTTTTATCTAAAAATACGAATGGGGAAGCGCGCGTGGCGCTGGCAGCAATGGGGCGCGTCGCGCAATCGCGCACGCAGCGACAGAGGTGGGAGCTCTGCGCGGTAACTCGGAAAAGTTTTTCGAAATCCGCGACGACGAGCGCAATGGGCCACCGCGGCCAATTTTCTCGTTTTCGGCGCGTAATTAATAACGCGAAACAAGCGAGACGCTCGCGCTATCTTTTGGACAAGCGGCCACGAGACGATCGTCTCTCTCCGCCTAGAGGAAGTAAATAAGCGCGAGAATTCGCGAATTGCAACGCTGGGGGCTGTGTTTACGGCCGATAGATGTTATTTTGGATTTTGTTGATCGAGACTCTGATTTGGCGGGTTGGGCCAGTCGCGGGAAAGCGTATTTTTCTTTTTGGAATGATTTATCGTTTCGTTTCAACTAAATTAACAGCGGGATGATTTAGTTATCTTTAAGATCTGCTGATATGAGTTATTGGTCTGTAATGAACGATTAAAGTGAGGATGAAAATATGCGTTCTTTTTACGGAAAGACGATGCAATCCTCTGGCTAATGTCCTTATGATTTTGAAATGACGTTTTGTCAAACTTTAATAATGATAGACGATTTGATAATTAAAGTTTTTTTTCTTTAAATATGAAATTCCCCAATAAAAATTTAAAATAGGTAAAAAAGAGAAAATACTTTACCGGATTGAATTCATTGATACTAAAAAATGCTTTGCATAAACCCGCTTGAGAAAATGATGTAAAATAACATTTTATATTTTTGAAAAATTATCGATAACGAGAGGGTTCGACAACTTTAACGAAAATAAAAAATGTAAAAAAAGAAATGATTAAGAAACCGTATTATAAGAAAGATTTCTCCTTTTTTTAATAACAAATTTTCTGTAACAAATTCTCAAAAATTATGAATTTGTGTTAATTGCAAACCATTTAAAATATACTTTTAGTGGAATTTTTATGATTACTCTAGCAAAAATTTAGAATTTTCTTAATCTTTAAAAGCAACTAAAATTTATATTTAGAAACATAATCTATATTTTCATAAATTTGTCTGTGAAGTGAGAAATAAAAGTGATAGAAATAAAAATGGACTCGTTAAAACGTTGATTCATGAAGTCTACAGTGGCACTCATGTTTTTCGCGATCAACTAAATTTATTTCATAATTTATTGAAACTATTCATATTTATCTATTATATTTAAACCTAGAATAATATTTTTCTCTTGAATATCTGTATTTTTATTTAAACAAAATTTGTTACCTTGGCGTCGTAACGCATACCTAATAATTAGCTAATAAAAGAGGTATTTATGAAAGTCGATACTTTTTATGTTACAGCCGACGTATCAAAATAGAGAGGCGATTGAGGAAGCTCAAGCAAGATCAGGAGGTGGCGGCAGCCAATATAATCAAAGTGGGACAGGGGCGAAAATGCCGTCCCTGAACAACAATCTTTCAGAACTGGAGACCCTGTTGCAAGATTTGAGCAACGCGCGTTACAATTCTCACACTCAAGATAGAGGTAATTTTTTCTTTTTTTTTATCTTTTTTTCGAAAGATGGGTTATTTAAAAATATTCATTATTGAAATTGAGAATAAATGCTTTTCAAAACAATATTTTTTTAAAATACACAAAATAGCAATATTAATATCAATGATATACTACAGAATGTGTCATATTGTAGTAAATCAAAAAGCAAACAAACTTAGGATTTTGAAACCCTTCTATATTGTAAAAATTTGGACCAAACGGGGCACTTTTATTTAAAATTTAATTTAGCTACAACATTTTAGTGTAATTTTTTAAGTAGTACATTATCCGGTGTAACTTTCTTAAACTATAACTAAATATCTACAAAGTAATACACAAAAACTCTATACTTTTAACATCACAAGTATTTTATTTTTAATTTACACAAAACGCAAAATTCTTAATTATGTACATCAACATAGTCCAAAAATGAGTGCTAAAATTTGTTCATTTAAATCAAAGTTCTAGTTATTCTCTTAGGTAGTTATTTTGTTCTTTTTATACATGCTAGAAAATAGTTAATTTTATTGCTACAGATTATTATGCAAATATCTGTATTATATATCAGTATATAATAAATTAAAATTTGACACATCGACAAAATCTAATTGTCTCTTGTATCGAGTTTTTAATAGAGAAAGTATTTTTGTCTAACTATTTGTTCCAAAAATAAAAATTCACAACAAGAAAAAGAATCTTATAACTGAAACACAAAAATATGATGTGTTGAAATTCGAGAATCTAATTTAAAACTCCAAAAATTTAACAAATATTTGTGCTACAAACTTGATTGTTTTTAAAAGGTAGCAAATGTTTAGTCTTAGTTGGCTTTTAAATGATAACTATTAAATTGGGAAAATTTTTAAATAATAATTATTCATCATGAATAAATCATCTAAGTTCATCACTTGATTAATTAAATTGTATTAATTGAAGAAAATTGAGTATTTTCATGATTTGTTTTTCTTAATTTAAGTTACTATTTAATTAAAATGTATAAATGATATTGAGCTCGCAGTTCTTTAGTGCTGTGTTTTATTCTTAATCCATATAAAAATAAAAATAAAATTAAAAATAAGGAAGAACTTAAAACCACAACTAAACTAAATTATTTTTTAATCTAGTTTTGTTTTTATACTAGATTGTGTGGTAAATAAATACTATTTAAGATTATATACGATTTTGATTCGTGCATACAACAATGATTTTGCCAAAACTTTATATAAAATATTAAGTTTAAAAATAAATTTATCAGAGTAAATTTAAACAATTGTCAAGATTCCATTATCAAAATAGAATACCCTCTTATAAAGTGCAAGGTAAATGACTGAATTATCTACTCTCTAAACTTGACTGTAATTGTTTTAAGAGTATTAAAAGTTTTGAAACTAAATTTGCTTTTCATCCATGAAGATCAATAAATTCTTTTTTAAACTTGTGTAACTTCCCGAGATCGGTAGTTTCTTTTATAATATTTATGGTAATTGATCATTCAAGTCCAATAAATTTAAATATAATAATTATCATTATACTTTTTAATGAAATATAATTTAATTTTATACTAAACTATTTAATAATTAGCTTGAAATAAGAGCTTATTTAAGAAATATCATCGCATTTCTAAATAAATTTCCAAATAATTACATTAAGATGTATTTTAAGGTTTATTTATTACGATAATTACAATTTATTTATTACAAAATTTACACATAAATAAAATTCTCACACATTGCATACATCAAACCTTTCCGCATACAATTTATTTACTTACAAAATATATTTATCGATACCGATTCACAATAAATCTGGCACTCAACCGATCTCTCGATAATTTGTATGTTTTGAGGCTTAATACCCGGCAGCTACTTAATTGAAAGCTATCCGCCCTTTCTTTCCGCGATATGCGCGTATCATAGTTCGCTCTGACCTTCTCTCCTGATTTGTGTATACATGAACGCGATCGCAACATAAGCACCCAAAAGCCAAATTGGACAGCGGCCAGAGCATACCGGTAACTCGCGAACTAATCTAACGGCTCGCGTCATCGCGTCGATTTAGGCCGTCCTGATTGAGCCTTGTTTCTCGCAGGAGTTCAGCCGGTATGTCCGTATACTGAATCTGAAGAAAGGCCATATTTTCAGTTACATCATCTGCATAAGCAGAGGCGAGCCGTTGTGTAGCGAGTACCTTATAATTATGTCTTTCTTAAAGAATATATGCAATTTTCGAGGATTGATATTCAAAAAATGTTGTGATTTTTTTTTTTAACTATTTTCACGTGATATCTATTTTCACAAATACGATTAACACTGACATGAAAAGTCCAAATTCATTGATAGAGTTAAAAGTACTTTATTAATTAAGGTATTCTGAAAATTGGACCACAGTTTCACTTAGTGAAATTGATTATTCAATTTGTTATGTTATTGTATTTATTTCATATTAAAGTAGATACAACTACAAGAGTTTTATTTTAAGTTTTAAGAGAAAACATAAAACTAGGGAAAAAGCGCTTTTATGTGCCTTCTCCAGCATGTAAGAAATAAAATGTCATCTAAATTCAAACATATTAATACTACAATTTAATAATATAATTCGTTGTTCCAAATCAAACTGTCATAAATTTGGATTAAATTGATATTTTTTAATTTTTGAAAAAGCCGTAATAACTTTTTTCTTTAGTTCTTTTTTCTTTTTTGAAACGTAAGTTAAGGCTATTGTTTATCAAATTATTCATGCTTGAAGTCGAAACTATTTTTCTAAATGTACATAAAACTGATATAAATAATGTAGCACAAAATTTAAGAAAATAATTTCATGAGTGACGACTAGACACATGCGTAAGCTTACGTGTAAGGACTGAATGACTATAGGATCTCTAAATCTATATAAATTTCAAATTGAATTATCACTCGAAACATTCAAAATCTTTATTTGCGCTAATTGGAACAAAAGCTATTTAATAGATAAGAAATTTATTTATACAAAAATTAGGTTAGATTGAATGCAGATATTTTTCTTTGAAAAATTGAAAATACTGGCTTAATATGGTGGCTCAAATACTTCTCCCACCTGAAAGACACAGCAGAAACAAAGTAGCCGATTATCAAAATCGCAACAATAACTTTAAGCGTAAGTCTATCACTGTCGTCGCTTGATGCGTTTAAATGTTCATAATTCCCTTCTTTGGTACGTTTTTTCAGTGCTTTCGATATTCCAGTCTCTGTCATTCGGTTAAGTATCCTCTGCAATTTGTAACGATAGGGCGACGACAATTCTACTAAATAAAAGTAAAAAAGACAAGCGATAGTAGGTTTTGCAACACGCGTTGCGACAGTAGTTGTATTATCCTGCGACAGTGCATTAGCCTGAGACTTGGCAGAGACGCAAACAATTTTGGTTCCGTTTTGAAGTTCTTCTAAGCAAGGAAATGCGTGTAAACGAAGATTCATCTTCTTCTTGATTCTTTGTAAATGAGGATCGAAATCTTCTCCTATACGTAAAACATGGCCCAAGAAATTTGACACGACGATCTTTAGCTCGGATCGGTCTATTTGCTCGAAATTGTCATAGGCCAAACTTTCTTGGGTCATTTGGAAGTCGATGAGATCTGAGATAAAGTCAGCCGTGTAAAAGAACGACAAAAGTGCGAAACTGATAAAAAAGATTGACTGAATCTTAGTGTTGGGCTTAATGTTAGTGTCACTACCTACCAATAATGCAGTGATGTTAAAAGGGTTCCAAAAATTGCTCTTACACTTCAACAAAATCTTTATCACAGTAACTCCAAACACGATTGAGAACATGATAGTTATAGAAGCAAAAGCTTCGAGAGGTATAGAAAGGGTTTTGTTTTGCTCGAACGGAACAAGGGCGACAATTTGTTCGCAATAATCAAGGACGTGCAATCCGCTTGAAATTTGGTGCATAGGACTTATTAATATACGTAGTATTATTGCATTTATATTTCCATCGCTTAGTATTTCAGTTGATACTACTGCGTTAAGTAATTTATACTTTACGGAAAAATTCAGTTTCTTTGCCGCCTCGTCGATGAGGGCCTCGTTTTCATCAATGGTGAATTTGGACTTAACACGCTGAATAAAACCCAAAGTGAATGGATAACCTTTGGTGTCAAGAAGTTTGTCCGGAAAAATATACTTGATTTTTTCGAGAGATGCGATTGTGAGGCTATTTTCAAATGGATTAAAGATATGTATTACGGGTATAGGACAGTCTTCTTTCATGTCCAATGTGATTATAGAAAAATCTAAGAATTTCCAAGTTTTCCACATGAATGGAATGATAACACGAAGTTTTTCTAAAGTAAATTCAAAATAATAATTAATGATCAAGCATTTGGGACGAGTAGCAAATTCAGCTATATCTACAAGAAAATTTATGGTTTTAAAAATTGTTCGAGAAGTTTGCCTCAAATTTATGTCATCAATCATGATGATATAAGCTACAGAATCTATCGATTTTTCTAGTGCTGGTAATCTTATACCAAGAGTTGTTAAATTAATTTTTGGATTTATAACAGTTGAAGGTATTTTTTTTATTATAGCTTGTACGACCTTTTCAACTTTTGGCGTATTTGGTTTATGTGGCGAAATAAAAATTATCACGTGATAAAAATGTTTTATTTCCTGATTTATTCTATTATTCAGTAAATTCATCCATTGGCAAGTATCACTATCAAAATGGGCTAAAATTTTAGAAGTACTTATTATTACCAACAATAAACAAGAGTATTCCATATTTATGTGTTTAAAAACCAACAATCTAAATTATATTTACTATGAAAGTATTGAATAAACGTAAAATTTTTACATGTAGTAATTTTTCTTTTGATGAAATGTTTTTTACATAGTTATTATGATTATGCATTTTTTAAGTTAATTTTTAAATTATTACATGAATACTTAAATTGCAATATATAAAGTGCATAATCATAAAGATCAATTACGTTATATTGATGATAATGATGAAACACGTAATTGATATTTTATTTTTGTAACACAAGCACAATTTTCCCGCTTTTTGATTCCTAAAATTAATGCCTAAAGTACCCGTTTTTAGACTAGTGGGCTCTAAAGTTTTTAGCGCCCGCTGTTCTGAAAACGGCAGTTTAGACCGTTATACGTATACACAAACATGTGTATATATATATACATATATACAGACACACACACGCACATATAAACTCACATGTCATTAATACACATACATCATAAAAATATAAATAAAAATCTAATAGGATAGTGGCTGCCGTGTCTAAAAATGATCACTTCAGTCCCCCATTATAGATACAACAAAAACAGAAAAATTAATACATGAGTTACAAAAAATATGGCTCGCCTTCGGCTCATGCTAGCTCACCTTCGACTCGTACTGCAAATTTTACACTTGGTCTAAAAAAGCTTACTTTGCGCCCTTGCGGTACGCAATATACCATAATTTCATATTTCTATATTGAATCTTTTACTAAAAGTAATAAAAAGAAATAATGGTTTCGCATATACAATTTTATAGTAGCCTTCTTCATTTGTACAAATTCTTTTTATTGCCTAAATTTTATACATATGAATTTAAGTAAATAATCACTGCCAATCCATTGACACATACAGCTGGTAGAAAACTGAGCATACTTTCTGACTTGTGGACTAATTAGTGCCCAGACATTTTACCAGAGTCGGCTTAAATATTTTAGCATAGTATTCTCAGAATTCACCAGAATTTTCTCAAAATATGGTGAACAATTAGTGCATCAATAGATTTATAACTTGAAAACATAAAAGCAATTCAGTCTATTTTATTTGACATTCATTATATATAATTACGAATTTATTTTAATAACAGTTTTTCATGCGTTTTTTTATTTAAAACTGAATAATAATGAATATTCAGGATTTTGAGAAAAAATTATAAGAACGTAAAATCGTTCAAACCAATAAATTTGGAACTACGTAAAATTTTTATAATTTTTATTTTTTAGAAGCAGACTATCTTTTTGTTAAAATACGTGAATGTACAATTATTATATAGATGACTCTTATATTATTTTCCATCTTTTTTCGAAAAAGTGAAAATATTATATATTAATATTCTAATTTGTTTATTTCGAAAGAGTGCACATTAAATACATGAACTTTTAAATATGTAGCACTTGAATAAAATATATTCTAATAATCAGACCCCCCCCCCTTCACCATTACAGTAGATTGGGATTCTGGGCAAAACATGGTACGTATTCTGCCACTAAACAGAAAATTTATGATAGTAGTGAATTTTGTACTAATTCCTGAGAATTAATTTATTTGTTCTTGCATAAGTCGAGAATCACTCTTCGTACACATGTCGATTAATCGAATAATATTTGTTCATAATGTAGGTATAATTTGTATTTGAAAATTTTGCATAGTGATTTTATCCGTGCGCGGATGTTTAGCCCGAGCAAAGCAAGGGTAGGAGGGACTCAAGAGATTGACATCATTTTCGAAACAAGCGCAAAGATCGTTTAAAAGTACGCTTTTTTAACAAGCAAGTGTGAAAACAAATTTCGTGCATGGAATCTAAAAACAATAGATTTTGACATTCCATGTGCTATAAGCTCAACTATGCGCACACTTAAACAAACAAGCATTTGCTGAATTTCTCTTTGTGATGTAGGTGGTATATAAGTACGGATGTATGCCACGCAGTGCTACAAATAATGAATATTCTACGGGAGTACACATTTCTCAAACAAATCAACTAATCATAACTGGCCATTTGAATGTGAGAAGTATGTGAGAGTATTCATTTTCTCGTTTATTGCAACAAGAATTACACTAAATCAACCTATTAAACATTTATTGCAAGGACAAACACTCCAGCTGTGTGTTGAACATTATTTTGTAGTTAATAAGTGCTAAACATGAAAATGTAAACATTGCTGTAAAACGTTCAAGTATAAGGATTGAGTGATGAAAGGGAGGAAAGGGAGAAGGAGTAAGTCCAGAGCGACAGGCTTGGGGCACCTGGAGGTGCAGGGGGC
>UELX01005868.1:0-12393 GCA_900480035.1 Eupelmus urozonus | reverse complement strand
TTACTGAAGGGGTTGTTCTTTCGTTTGCGAGAAATGAATTCGCGTGTGCGTGACTCGGCAAAGTTCTGTTTTATAGATGATGACTCTAATTGAATTGTTCGCTCGAGAATTGTTGAATGAGTTTTGAGGACTTTAGTGGGAGTAAATGAGTGGATGTCAAGTGGTTTGACATTTTCTTTCTTCTTTTTTTTATCTTTTGAGTGATTGAAATGATGTCAAGCAATATTTTATTAATAATTTAAAAGTTATGGGTCTGCGATTTAAATTTCATTTACAGAAGAAAAATTAATTCATCAATTAATAAAGATTAAGTATGTGTCAATTAATATTTAAAATTTTTAATATTTTCCTTTAAAGCTGTAATAGTTATAAATATTTTACTTGCAACTTTAGAATCCTATTTAGTACGATGTATAATTTAATAGTATGTATAATAGACTTTTCAGGCATTGTCCGACCAAACGATTTTCTTTCTACTCATTTATTCGCACTACTTGCCATGTTAGTTTAGCCTTATAAAAACGCTGAAAGCTTTGAATAATTTTTGAAAAAGTATTTCTAGTCTTAGTTTAAACTGTGATTCATTTATTTATAAAAACCTTATTTTATAAAAATGTTATTAATCTTTTATAATTTTAAAATATTTTGCATTTATCGCAGAAACATCGTCTGAAAATATCCAATTTTGTCTTCTTTTTCCATTTCAAAACCTCCAAATCAAACGAAGCAGCTCTTAAGCGAGCCAACCTAATTAACCCAGCCAAAAGTTGCATCCGCCTGCTCTATATCCACCATAAAAGAATCGTTTCCCCCGGCGCGCTTTCAGGTCACGTAAATCATTCAGACGACGCGCTCATACACCTCGCGCGACCATTGCGAAATTCTCTTCTTCCTCCAGCCACTCCAACAAAAAAAAAAAAAAAAAAAAAGAACCCGCACGTTCGAGGGCGACGGCCCGCGTATATCAGAGGAGGCGCAAGTAACTCTCCGCCGAAAATTTCGCGTCTGAACTTTCTCGCTCGCTCGGGTAACTTGGCGCAAAGTTTGCAGCACGCGCCGACTGGTCGATACTCGTAAAATAGGCGCGGGAGTGTATGTGTGCGTGCGTGCAGAGCCGCACTCTAAAATCGTTAAGCCGAAAAACCAGGAATGAATACTTTAAAGGGGCGCTGCGTGTGTATCTTGAAAAATGGTGTTACGCGCCGGGGAAACTTGCTTATTCCACCTGGACTCGCAGTATTTTGCGCCCGTCGACGGGCCGAATCGCTTTATCATCCGCATCAATCTTTCCTCGCAGATGCGGCCGGAAGGTATTCATACATTTCCCTTGGAGGCAGGAGCAGAGCTATTTTTTTTTTGAGTGTTGTTTCAGAGGGAAATGTTGAAGATCTTTTTAAGGGTTTTGTAAATATTGCTCAGTGAATATCGTTATTCTATCTAGAGCGGTCGTTTTATATTGAATGTAACAGATACTATGTAAGCATTATCTACGAGTACCGTTTTACGATCTACGACTGGATTTCTTTGTAAATAACGGAGGATTATTTTCCTATACAAAAGGGAGCTTTTTTACCTTTTAGGCTGGAGAAGAAATACAATAGATTTTTCTATACATCAAAATTTCGACACCTGAGAGAGAAAATATACCACTTTCCATTGTTATACATGAGGCATCGCATGCAATTGCATTCAATCATTCGTTTACACAGGTGATAGTCCCACAAGTCCAGTGAAATTATTCACTGAATTGAGAATGAACAATCGCACCCGATATTTTATACCGAAATCATACTGTGATTGTATCATGAAATATCATCATTGTTAATGTCCGAAAAAAACTCTATCTATTTACCAATTTGAAAATAATTGAGTTATTAATATTTTCAATTTTTTATGATCCTTATTAAAATTTTAAATATCCATTTTAATCCATGTTTGAGCATTGGATTGACATAAAATTTTAATAAATATCGTTACATCTTTGATGAATCATAATTTTATATTAATAGCATGTGCCAAAAACTTAAAAATAAAATTCAATCTAATGTAGAGATAAAAAAGCATTTAAAAGTCACATTATTACAATAATTTTATCACATTCCACAAATCTCTATGACCATCAACATAAATATTTATCATTAACACCTCAAAAATCACATAAATTAATCTCATGCAAATCCCTCCCACAAAACCGCGAGCGCCAAACCCAATCAATATCCTCCCGCCAAGCATATTCTCCCAAACCCTTCCAAAAAAGCCCTCTTTAAAACGTATTACCCCCGGAGGATCCCGCATCATCTTTTATACGTCCCCTCCGTGGAATCGAACTCGCTCGCTCGTCGCGACGGCTCTCATCTCTCCCTCGGCTTGCAGCTGCGCGATGTAACGCAGAAATTATGCAAAGAGCAAACGCTCGGAGGAAAAGCGGGTCAGGGATATTCGTCGCCGCGGCTGCTTTTCTCACCTTCAGGCCGTTGTTACTTTGGCAAACTGCCGCAGGCGCACTCTCGGCTCTCGATGCGCGCCGGTATACATACACATTGTCTCGCTCGTCTCACGCCTCTGTCGTCGTGCGCGCCGACGGCTATTACCAAGAGAGACAGCGAGGAGAAAACGAGGGAGACAATGGGAGTGTCTTGAAAAGGCTGCGATTGTGCGCGTCTTTTCTTTTATCTTTCATGATGGGGGCTCGTCGCGGGGGTATTGTGCGAGCGAGCTGGAAAATTTTCTTTATCGGCGTAAACATTGCCGTGGACAAATCGTTAGGACTTTGGATGGGTTGAGGATGATTTGGTATTGTGAGCGGATCGTCGATGTTTGGAAAATTTATGCGAGTCGAGTAGCGCCTCGATGAAGTTTCTTTATTGCATTCATTAAGGGGAGTGTGTGGATTGTGTGTAGAGGAGGGGGCGGGAGATAATTGGATGAAAGGGGCTCTTGGTTTTGTTATTGGCGATTCGAGGAATAATGAGTTGCCGCTCCGGCGTTGTAATGGCTTTTTCCGAGAGACTTTCTTTTGATTAAGTTGTAAAAGTTTGACAGGTTTAATTTCTTTTTTTTTACGTGGAAGTAAACATTGATTATTGTTGTATGTACGTTTTTTCTATTTTATTCACACTTAATATTCCTTCTATCTATTTGTTCCATCAGGTAGATTAACGTTTTCCTTTTGTAATGTTTCTTTGTCTACTTCCTTTACGTGTTTTTACTACCTCTTGCAGCAACAATTACATTTTAATTTATGATAACGATCTAGTTTACCAAGATATTGTATGAAGAGTGGCTTTTTGGCTGCGACCTTTGTCATCGGGTAACATTGAGCGGCAACGATTTATAGAAAACGCCGTTATGTGGGGGTCAGGATGAATTGCTCATTCCTTGTGAATTTAGTCGAAAACGTAAATCAGAAGGAATGAATTCGCAAAATTTATCGTCATTAAACTACCCTAGCCGTAAAATTTAATTTATGAAAGTTATGAGACGTTATTATTAAAAGATAATTTTATAGCTAATTAAATTTTCCAGTAACTTGGGCTTTATAAAAAAAATTAACTAAATTTAACTTTATTAAAAATTAACTTGTTTTAAATGATAGTACCAATTTGAAATGTAAAAATTATGAGACCAATTCAATTTTACTTTTATCAGATTTAATTCCTGAATCTATAATTGTAAATAGGTTAATTACAGTTTCAGTTGCTGATGAATATAAAAGCAGAAAAAGATAAGTGTTAAATGTTTTTGTTGCTGTATATCGATTATTTGTACGAAAATACTATTGTGAACATTATATATTAAAGAACTAAAGTACTATCAACCTGAAATTGTGTTCTACATTCTAACTTACAAAAAGCAATCTTGCCGAGATTATGTTCACAAATATACACATTCAAACAACAATACTAAATTACCAAGTATGAGTAAGATCTTTTCAATGAATATTTTAGATTCAAAAATTATTTATGATTAAAAAAAGCTTGTGCTTTTGAAATGAAATATAATTTAATGAAATAGAATTCTGACGTAATTATATAATACCTTTTCCCTCTAAATAAGTATAATTAAAGTAATAACCTTTGTATTAAATCATACTTTAACTTCGCTCATCAAAATTATTGACAATCTTCCATTAAAAAAAAAAAGAAAAAGAAAATCAAACAGTATTTTATAATTTAGAAAGCAACAAAACCCTTCCTTAAAAAAGATCCGCTGCATAAAAAGTCAAAAGGCCATTCTTCTCCTTGCGACAATACTCTCTTGAGCACTTCGCAGCCCTGCTTTTTAATTCGTAAAACTCAACGTAGAACGGCAAAATTCTTCATGCAGCCCTATTCCACTCAACGACAAAAGGAGAAAAGAAAAAAAAAACGTGCACACGCCGGGTAAATTTGAATTTCACGCGTCAAGGTGAAGCTATACCGTCGGTTGGCGTGCGCGTAGAGCCCAACAAGTTGCCGGTGTTGAATCGATAGAGAGAAAGAGAGGGTAGAGAGGGAGAGATAGAGGGACCGAGATAGAGCATGTGTAAGAGAGAGAGAGATAATGAGAGGCAGTGAGAGACATAGTGTATGTATGTATGTATGTGCGTGTGTGTGATAGAGAGAATTTCTTTGTGAGCGTACAAGGAATAGGGTGTAACACGCATACACTTTCTCTCTCTCCCTCTTTTTATACCTGGTCGCGCATTACCTCTAGCCCTTCTTCGCGCTTCAAGCTCTCCATACTTTTATTCTCCTTTGCGCTCGCGTCGAGGGTTTACCTTTCGTTTTAGATACGCTCGCTAGCTCTCTGTATATTAACTTTTTCTGTTAGCCTATCTTTCAATTTTGTCTATCCCGCGTTCGCTATCCGTTTGTTTTTCCACCCTTAAAGTGCGTCGCTTGTCGTCTTTTCGTTTCGTTCACTTTTGTTGCATCTTACACGTAAGGAGCATTCTCTTTTTCGAGTTGATCCAGCTCTCTATCTCTGATATTTATTTTTCGTTTGCTACGACCTCGCCTTTATTTTCTCTCCTTCCTTGTCCACTTCTCTCTCTCTCTCTCTCTCTCTGTCTCTCTTTTTCTCTGTTCTCCCTCTCCCTCTCATTTTCTCTCTTCAATCTTCACTTCACTTTCTTAATGCATTTTTCCACTATCCATCCCCAACTCTGTTCCGTCTCACTCCCTTTTCATTACATCCAAGTGACTCTCTCTCTCTCTCTCTCTCTCTCTCTCTCTCTCTCTCTCTTTCTCTCTCTATTTCTCTCTCGTGTGCGCAGCTGTTCGTTTCTCGAAGAAAAGAACTCAGACCTTCCCGCGCGTCTTTATTCGGCAAACTTTCTTTGTCATCCAAGTCTCTCTCTCTCTCTCTTTTTCTGTTTCGACGAGCCGCCATCCATCATTCTCATTTGAAACATCTCTTTCTCTGACTTTCGACTCCTTTCACTTCTACTTTTTCCATCTAACTCGTGCTGTTTTCTCTCGCTTATATACGTATTCCTATCCACTTAGCCTCGTACGTACATGACAAGCCGTGCTCGAGTTTTTAGCGCTCGGCTTATTCCCTTCGGGCACTACTGCCGTCGCTGCTGCGGCGATGGCTCAGACGTCGCGCGCGCGAGCACTGTCTTTATTGTGCAGTCGCTTCTTTCGCTTCCTCACACATACACATGCGATCCGCACGACCTTTCCTTCATTCCTCGCCTTTTTATTCTTCCGGCTCTTATCTCCATTTGGCCCTTGTCGCTCGGGAGATTTCGCTCCTTCTGCCGCCTGTATTTTAACGCCACGGCGCGCTGCCTCTCTGTCTTTCTCTCTCTCTCTCTGTAGTCCCCGGGGAGCCACCGCGGCCGTATACGACTTCTTTTTCTACATCCGGTGTCTGCTCTTCTATTACGGTGTTATCGTCTGGAGAGGTGCGCGCGCGCGCGCGTGTGTATATAGAGTTTTTCGAGCTGCGCACAGTCATTCGAGATTTCGCTGGAGAGGTGGAAAAAATGCAGCTAAAGGCTTTGTTTAAGGGTCGGATTATAGTCGGAGTTGAATGATGTGTTTGAGAGAGATGTGTGTACTTTTAATCTTTTGTTCTTGCGTTGTTATGTATGCGCTTGTTGAGAATTTTTGAAGGTTTATGAGCTAGAAGAGGTAATTAAAATAAAAATGTTCATATTTAATTTAAAAGTAATTATTATGATTTTGTGATCGAATAATATGAATAGATATTTAATATTACGAATAAATTTTTGAGGATGATAAAATTGTTTGCTCCATTTTTTGTTATCAATCATCTATAATAAATAACCATGTCTAAGAAATCTTCAAACAAATTACGTCCATTAGGAGTATAAATAAAATGACTAGTTCACAATATGTGTCATATCCTATAAAACTTTATTTTATTTTTCTCTTTTTTAAAAATTTTGTTTTTCTACCATAAAATTATAAAATCTTCTCTTGGGGAATACTTCGTGCCACTATCTTTCTACAAAGTTATATATCTTCAAACGTATCAGATCTTTTTCAGAAAAAGTAAGAAATTTATTAAATTTTTATATAGAAATCTTTCTCTTTAGGTACTAAAATATTTTTATAGTTCAATAATAATTTACTTTTGATTTCTTGTTAACAAAATAGTTTAATTGTAAGTAAACAATTTCAATTTGTAGATTTTGAAAAACTGATTTTTATTGAATTACGGAATATCATTTATCTTCGGTAATTCAATAAGAATAAACTCTTTTCAAATTCTCTTCAAGAAAATCACGTAATTGCCATATACAATGCTGAATTTTAAACTCGAACATTTCAAAGAATTTAAAAGTCATTCACAAGAAATCATAAATTTTAATGAAGTATGTGGCAAATAACGCTTTTATCGACTTATATTTGAGAAAACTAAATCGAAAATAAAGTCCATAAAATTATTCTTAGATAATGTATCACGAAAAAATTCAGCTGTAAGATTTCCAATATCCTCTCTTCCATCAAACTCTTCTTCTAATCAAACATATTCACCCACGCAACCCACGTGACCACAAATGAATTCTTACCTGCTTGCTCTCTCCCACTATTCCGCTCGCAAAACTGTTAGACCTTGCCAGCCGTCCGCGGAACCGTCTCCCAAACGCGATAGTGGGCAGTCTCGAAACTTTAGCGTGTCACAACTGCGTTTTACGCGTTTTTGAAGGCGCGCGAGGAGCATAGTTATGAAACTTCCATAGAAGGAAGTTACAATCGCAAAGAAAGAGACAGACCGAGGAACGCGCCGGGAGCGAGCTATGTGCCTCGAAAAAGCCAAGGAACGGCGGGAGGATGTGTTTGACCTAGTTCGACATTAAACCCTTCTCGATGGCGTTCCTCATATATATATATACACGCGGAGGCCCCGTCGGAATCCCGACTTTAGCGCCGGGTCTTCTTCCTCTGGAATAGGAAGCGCAAACTTCCGGCTCCCGGTGCTATCGCGGAAACGAGGGAAGATGTCGCGGCCCTCTCCTCTCTCTCTCTCGCTATTCGAGCCGGAACGTGCTGGAGGCTCGGCTTGATTGTCTAAAGAAGCAGCTCTCGGCCGGGCGAGTTTATGGAAGTCGGACGGAGACAAAAATATTTGGTTACGTTAGTAGCCGTCTTTGTCCGGCCTTTTTACTGTGAGAAAAGTTTTTGTGGACGGACGATTGTGGAGGGTTTAATAAAGATACGACTCGCGGATAAAAGTTCGGAGGTGGGTAACACTCGCGGGTTTAATTGTCGCCTTTTTTTCGAGAAGTTGGAAAGTCCTTAAAAGTTTAGATTGGGACTGTGTTGCGAAGACGGTATGGATAAAGATAAAAATTTTAAATTTTACGTGTCTTTGATACGAATTAATGGATTAAGGGAGTTTGGTATATTAAAGAGAGAAATGCTAGAGTGAAATTAAAGAAAAAGAGACGATATAACTTTATAAAATAATTTTATGTATGGTAGTATAATAGTATAATAATTACTATAACAGTGAATGTAATAATAGTCTCATAAACAATTGTTATACATTTATACTTGAGTAATAATTCTGTGGTCATAAAATAAAAGACTATA
Source organism: Eupelmus urozonus (assembly GCA_900480035.1). NCBI lineage: Eukaryota > Metazoa > Arthropoda > Insecta > Hymenoptera > Eupelmidae > Eupelmus > Eupelmus urozonus. Next base: position 4,342 of record UELX01005868.1, on the reverse strand, counting down.
AATTACTTGAGAAAGTTTTTGTGATATTACAGTTTAAGCCCTACAAGCTCAAATTACCCATCAAATACTTTTGTGCACTTAAAATCTTTTGTAAATTTATTTTTTAAAAGATAACCTACTTTTAAGACTCGAAACTTTTTCAGAAACTTCATGGTTTTTTAATAATTATTAGTTTAATGATTTAGAAAAAATCTAAGATTTTAAATTATAAATATGTGTAAACATTATAAGTTACCGTCAAAGAAAAAATGTACGTCAATTTTATGATTTAAACGTTCTTATGTTTTTTAAATAAAAGTTTTATAAATAAGATTTTTTGCAACTTTTACTGTGTCATTTATCACGAAGAAAGGCTTTAACTTTCAATGGGAATTGCGCTTGTGAGAGAGATTTCCTCTTTAAAAAATAATGAAGACTTTGAAGAGCTTCGATTCGTAGAATATTATACATACGCCAAACGTTATTGTTTACTATTATATTGAAAGGAAATTTTGTTCCTTTTCACTGCAGAATGAACTTTAAAATACTGAAAACCTTAGCTACACTCATAAGTTTTAGAGATAACTTTCTGTTTATAATGCAAGAAATAATAATAAAAACTTTGTTAAAAAAAAAAAAATAAAAGTAAAAAAAATCATAAAACACAAACTTTCTTTTAAAATCATTTGTGCATGAAAAAAGTCCTTCTATCTATAATTCTTTTTTTGTAAACTTAATGTATTTGTTTTCATTCAAAAATAAAAATACCTTAAGCAAAAGAAATCTTTTTTTAATGAACACGCTTTAGTGAAATACATATACCGTATGGAAAAAGAAATTTTTTAAAAAAGCATCTCAAACGACAACGTGGTCTATTTATTTTACTACTGGCATGATGCAAAATCCTTTAATTGAATTGCAAAACTTGGTTCTGTTACATGAGAAAATCGAAAAAATAATTAAGAGGAGTAATTTGTTCCGTGAATTTAGCCCTTAGACCTGTTTTTATATATTAAACATAACAATGTTTAATAATATTAACAGAACAATATAAGGTATATATTCTGAAAAAAATTTTACCTTTAAATGACAAAATAAATATTATTCCTATCAGATAATTCAAATTACGCAGAGCTTAATTTATACAAGAAAAAATCTTCAATATTGTCTTTGAAGTACGTTAGGAAAAATATCCATTCAGAGAAGACAGGTGGACACCAGCAAAACAAAAAAAAATTCGTAAATCGAAATGGATAAACATCGACTGATATCGTTGTTTTTTTCCATTGATAAATTTAAGAGAAAAAGAGAGTGCAGAAAAACCGTTTTTCAGTTAGCACGCATAATACTCCAGTATGTTGTGTAAGCATAAGCTTCATACGCGAAAAAGAAACAAAGAGAGATGTATTTAGTGTCATTGTGCCTGTGCTCTTTTTACTCGGGATTGTATGACATTTTTCGCTCTTTGCGATTTGTTCGCTCGATGAGTTCGAAGCCGAGCACTAATTTGATGGAGTTGGCTTTGTGCAGCTACATTTTTATCAGTGATTTGTGCCAAGCTGTATGACTGGGATATCTATTTTTAAATTTTTCATCGCAACAAATACGAATGTGGAAAATAAAGTATATTTTGTGTAATAAAAAAGTTTGAGTAGTAAAAAACTGTGATTAATAAATGAATTAATAGTTAAAAAATAAAAAATCATGTAATTTTAAATTGACGTAATTCTAAATAAATTACATTAAATTTTTTTAAAAAAGCTAAACTTTAAACACTTTAAAAATTCGACTAATAATTAAAAATAATATTTATTAATGAAATACTTTTAAAAGGTGTCATTATATAACAACCTATATATTTTCAATAAATGTCTCTAAAATTGTCTACATGAATTGAAAAAGAGATCTGATAGGCATTCAATTATCGGACATTTCACGCGCTGGAAATCTGTAGATTCCTCCAATATCCAAAATTGCTACAGAACAATGCGACACCTCGAATACCCGGCATTCTTCATTTTAGCAAATGTTGGAATAAAAGATTATTCATTTAATTAATTATTTTCTTTTGAAATATCATTACCATTTAATTGTTACCACAATTGTCCGCAGTAGTTGTTCGTCAGATCATTCCGATTTTAAATTAACTTTCAATCAAATGTTTCTCCATCGTCGATCACTATTTTAATGCTATATAATTAAATTAAATCGAAGAATAGAAGTCGGTGTGATACGAATAAAATATAACGAATAATAAAATTATTATTTTATAAAATAATTTTATAATGAAAGAGGGACATTTACAGTTATTTTGTGATTCTATTTTGTAAAAATACTTTTAAAAGAAAAATCATTATTTAATTTGAATTATTTTATAGAATAACTGGTAATTTGAATTATGAAAAAAATTACATATACGTTTCTCAAAATAAAATTGCAATACGGTCATAAAAATCGACTATTTATCACTTATTCTTTCAAGAATTCATTTTATTTTTATTAAAATTTACATAAAAAGAAATTTGTAATGTTCAACATTAAATAACTTTTATTAAGTAAACGAACTCAATACATGCGCTTTCGTGCATTTTTAAAGGTTGTAATAAAAAAAGGACTCTGATCAAAAGAATCATCTTTTAGAAAATTTCCAAAATCTTTCAGTGGAACCGACTATAATATTTGAACTATCCAATAAGGTTACACAACTTTAAAGTGTTCTAAACGATATTTCCACCACTATACATTACACCGAACATGTAAGAAAAATAACAGCCTTCCAGAACCAGCGTACATCGCTGTATCTCCACCTGTTCTCACCACCCAAAAAAAAAACGAAAAAAAAAAAAAATGTTCAGCCACCTTGAATTCGCCAGGCTCCCACTCGTGCAATTAACGCGCAACAAATGAAATTACAAGCGCGCGCGCGCGCGCGCGAGTGCGCTAAAGAAAAAGAAGTATGGCTAATTCTTTTTCCGCGCGTCTCGCGCTATCTCGTGCGCGTGCCAAGAGTTTCGGATGAGAGCCCGACTTTTTCCGTGCGTTCGCCAGAGCGAGAGAAAGAGACACGAGATAATCTATTTTTCACTTTTCTCCTTTCAATCAGCGAGTCGCGCGAGCGACGTTTCTCTCGTAATCAGATTTGCGACACACGTGTGCGACGCGCGCGAGCGCGTTTTGTTTCCTTCTTCGATCTCTGATTGAGCGCTTCTTCCACGCGCCGAGTTCGATTCTGAAATTAGGAAATAGTGTAGTGCAAGTGTATCGAGTGTTGTAAGAGTTTCTGTTGAATTGCAGTTTTTTACTTTGGAGAGCGAATGAGTTAGCGTGTAGTGAGGAGATTTGTTGGGTTATCTGGATGTGAATACTTCGTTATTCGGGATTTATCGGATCGACTGTAGATGTGGAAATTTCAGGGCTGCAGTTACATTTCGATGTGGAGTCAAGCGAGTGATGGATGTAAATGAACAAGGAAACGTTTGTTATATTTTTTGAGTGTAAATTTATTGGAGTATTTTATAATTATTCATAGCGAAGAGAATTATTAATATATTGTAATGTGGTATTGGTAAATTACTATTACAAATTTTAACTATTTTAAAAAAGGAAATTTTATGCTAAAAAAGTTCATTTGCGAATTCACAATAAATACTAAAATTGCAAATACTTCATAAATTTCATAAATTTCAAGAGGATAACAAAGCTTCATCAAAAGCATTTTTATCAAATATGGACATCTAGTCAAAGACATTTTTAAATAGGAAAATATATTTTACATTAAATAAAAATATCACAAATTTTTATTTTAATCACACACACTTTTTTCATGATCATAAATAATACATTGTGGTGTTATTATATACACTAACGTTTACATCTAATAGCATCCTTTATGCTTCATGCAGTTTGAATGTAGACTATTTCAAGTTATAGTCAACCATTCAAATACATTTCTATACTCGAAGATATTTTCATTTTACCATGATATAAGTAGATTGGTTAATTATCAATACACATAATTTATTTTTCAATTAAACTCGACCTTATTTATTAAGAATTTTATTTACTAGATTTAATACTTTATGGTACGATAATTTCAGCATTTATAAATCTATGTTTAGGCAAATAAAACATTAATTAGTTAGTACAAAGCTTTTAAACTTTGTTAGGCTCCAACTAAAGCTAATTAGAAGCTAACTAGGAGAGTATCACATTCCCGGATCACGATCTTGATGAAACTTTGGGATATGTTTTTGGGTACCAAAAAATGAAGAAAGCCAAAGCCGTACGGTCCAACGCTTCGGAAAACTCATTTTATCAATGTTTGTAGTTTTATTTTAAGAAAAATATGAAAAATGAGCTTCTA
>UELX01005867.1:0-12395 GCA_900480035.1 Eupelmus urozonus | reverse complement strand
CAAAAGAAAAAGTAGAACGTATTTTATCGACCGCTTTAATAAACCTTTTTATTAAACCGACTAAACACCAAAAACTTTATTAATTATTATTCCGATACTCAAAAACTACTGCTATTAATTCATCCTTTAAAAAAAGTCGCACGCGCGCCCATATCTAAAGTAGGCAGCATCTCATTACCGATTAATAGTATCCTGAGCGCAGACGCGTCCTTTCGGTCTGTTACCAAATCGGTAGCTTGTACAAATACTCTTCCGTAACATCCGAATTTCTTAAAACGCTTTCAGCGTTAAAATAACCGCGGGGATCTTATCCAAACAGCCATCTCGTTCTTGACAACAGACTACACGTTTTTTTTGCGAGCCAGCTGAATGGAAGCGCTGAGGAGTAAGCAATTCGATTCTGCTACTTCCAGAAAGTCGCGCCCACAAATTTGGTACGGTCTAATGACCATTATTTTACAGATCATCAAGAAGGATAGTTGAGTAAGGAGAGTAGTGGCCGATTTCGAAAGGGTTTGGCTGCGTTCTTTAAAATTTTTAATGCTTTGTTGAAATAAGAGTTCATAAATTTTAGTTCGTGGATTTTAATGGAACTTTGAAATGTTTTTCCATATATGTAAAAATGAGATGTGGTATCCGTACAGTTTGTGTCTTTTGGTTTTTATCACTTACGTATAAATTATGTCTTTCCTTTAGATTAGATGCAACATTTATATAATGGAATTAATATTTATTGCTTTACAAAAAATCATGTTAATCATTTTTAAAAAACATTGATAAAAGATATCTAAAATTTATGTACTTTTAAATCAATAAATTTCTATTCATTCTTGTTGCATTTAATTATAAATAAGTCGTATAGTAAATTGATTTCTTTACTGACAACTAAAAAAAATATTTTCGCAAAATTTGTCAACCTATGAGACAGTTAAGTTACAAGCCAAAAAAGACCTGTTTTAAAAAAATCATATCATTCAGAACGCAAATCCCTCTCTCACCCTAAAAACAAAGACCCAACGACACAAACCTAACGGCCACCAGCAACCCAGCCGCCATAAACCACCTTCCATCAAAATCCACAATCCAAAGCCTCTCTCTCTCTCTCTCTCTCGTCCTGAGAAAAAAACCAAAGCAGAGAACCTCGCCAGCCGAAGGAAATAAAAGAAAAAGGATCTACACACTCTCACACACATATCCTCACGCAGGTGCGCGCTCGCTCGCTCGCGAGAATCTCCTTAACCTAGTTCACCTCTAGCTCTAGCCGCACAAAAGTCGCGAGCGTTAGCCGAAGGACGGTGGACTGTGCGCGCTGTATACGGGATATATAAAGGATTTGCCTTGTAAAATACAAGTCCTGCGCCGAGCGTTTGCTCTTTATACGCTCCGGCTGATTTAAGACGAGAACACGAGCCACACGGGCTCGTCTTCCGCGAATTTAGCGCCGCTTTCCGTACGCAAGCAGCGCCGACGTTTTGCCGTTAAATCGCGAACGGGAGAATTCGAGGATGCCGCTGCGCGCGCGTGTGGTTTTAAAAGTTTGATTCGTAGAGCTGGAGCAGGTGTGGTGATGTTGTGGGTTATGCTTGGCTTGCTAGTATGCTGGTTATTGTTGACTCGTTAATCTACGTGTGAATTATTGGTAATCGAGGCTGTTGCAACGGATGGATGATCGATGATAAAATTATTGCAATTTTAATTTCTGAGAGGTTTATGCGGCTATTGGTGCTTGCGAAATTATTGAATTATTGTACAGTAGGGATATTTATTTTTGTCGTAAACTTTAGTTTTAACGCTGGTTAATTTTTCTTCGAGATAAACATATTAGTTACGGCGTTAATGTAAAATACATATAAGCGTATACATTTTTTCGCTTTCGATATTTCGTAATGTTGACGCAAGCCATTCCCACAAGTAGCCAATTTGTTTCACGCGCATTAGACTAATGGGAATTACAAAGTGTTATTCGACATAAAATTAAAAGATCTTTTTCCTACGATCTAAACAACCCAAAACATAGCATACCTTTAGCATTCCCTAAAACACATCCCACCGATGCAGTGTACATCCAAAACATCCGAAACCGTAGCAGTAGAAAAACACACTCCCATAAAAATTATGTATATCAGGCCCCAAAACAAGGCCACTTCCTCCCAATTAAAGAAAAAAAAACCCAGAAGAGAAACCCGCAGCCGAAAAGTTCGAAAAGCGCATCAAAGATCGTCGATAAATCATACACGCATCGTACTCCTCCACACACGCCCAGAGCGAGAGAAAAACAATACAACATCCAGCATAACCTCAAAAAGAAAAAAGCGCGATTAATTAATCTGTGCACCGAGGCACATGTAGAGCGACACATAACTCGCGCATCGCGTGGGAAACGCGCGTCGGCGCCAAACAATTAACGAAATGCGATTAGCATAAAGCAGCTCGCGCGCGCGCGCGAGGCGCATAACGGTTATAAGAGAGCAGAGCAGACGACGCCTCCGCGTAGCAGCGAATTTTTATTTAGCAGCCAGCGAGTGGGTATATCTTAACGATTTTCACTCCGTTCGACTGTTAAGTTTCGCTCGCACGAGGCGCGGGTGATGCGGATACTTTGTATGCACGCTGCGAGCTTTTCGGGGCGAAAGTGTCAGACGGTAAGAGGGACAGAGTATGGGAAGATCGAGAGGGAATTTTAGGTGAGAATGCGGTAACTGTAGTTGTGGAGAGGCGGGATGGAGAATTTTGGGAATATGAAGCTGATGCAAACAAAACAAAGATGTGGATGTATGAAAGTAAGGTTCGTGTTTTTTTTTCGGCTGATCCGATTTTTTGCTCATTAGGCTTTCAGGTTTTTTCGCTCCTTTTTTTTTGGTCATTGAATGTGAATTATAAATGAGATCGAAATTTTAATTCCAGTGTGGCATTGTAAAGTCGAATGGCTTTTTTCAGCGTAGAAATCAATTATCCTTTTAAAAATTGTATCAATGCTCTAATAAAACAATCCAAAATTACAGCAAATCATTCAACTCTAATTCAATACTCAATAGCCCAATAATCACGCCTTAACACAAACCCATTCTTAACCGAGCAAATAAAGAGCTCTGAAGCATTCGCAGAAAGCAGCGCGATAATCCGTCCATTGAAACATTAATTGCTGAAAAGTAGGAGCCGGCGCTGCAGCACAGCACTAAAACGAGTCGTGACTTAAGGAGACATTAAAAAGCGCCTCCGAATGAAAAGGATCATCGGCGCCATCAGATATGAAGGATTTACTGCAAAGGATAACTGACAAGTGAAAGGAATCCAAGTTGAGCTCGCGCGCGCGCTTCTTGAGGTTACTCGAAATTAGATAATATTATATATGTACAAATATAATACGGGTCGCGCTAAGTGTGCTCGTATAGCCATTGTGCTCTTTGCTTTTTTCCTTCCTAGTATATCTAAATTTAATGCGCGCGAATAATCGTGTAACAGTACAGGCATGCGGCACTCGTTAGATTTAATTAGAATTTTTCGAATCGCTCCTAGCGCTAATTCTTTTAACAGAGTTTCTTTTATCGGCCATCTTCGGCTGCTCCTCGCTATTTTATAGAAGGATTAGAATCTGCGTGTTCTTAAAGGAACAAAGCTTTTTCGCGCTGGAATTACAGGTGAGAATAACTTTTAGCTTTCGTAACTAATTAAGTGCTTCGCGAATTCCAAGCCTGCTATCAAATTCACCGATTCTTCCTATCGATTGTTCAAATCAATTTATTTTCAATTCATACGCGTGCTTCAAAGGAACATTACCCGTAAGGAAAATAAAAGCTTCTCGAGAGCCAGTTTAACATTCATTGCAGTTACAGTTATCAAAAGCAAACGTTCACACACACACGCCCAACTCTTCCCTCAACCATCCCAAAAAAACTCTTCATTTCACATCTCCTCACCACCACACATCAATATCCCATCAAAGCGTATCAAATTCCGCCGCTTTCTCGAACTTTCAGTCTCGCCGCACGCGACAGGAGAGCTGAGCATTTGCATCGCGATTGAATTCCAGCGTCGAAATGAAAAACGAGAGCGCGGCGCGCGCGTCAAAATTTCGAAAGTACCGCGTGCCGAGAGAGCGCATTATTGTCGCGGTCATGAAAACTGCAGAGAAATCGGCACGGGAGGAGAGTGAAGAGAGAAAAAAAAAAGAAGTCACGGCTGCAATTACAAAAGCGCAGTAAATAGCGCGGCGCTCGAGGTGGAATCGATGCCGCGCATGGCGCGTGTCGCCTGCGCGCGCTAACTGTAAAGCGGTGCAGGTAGCTAGGCAAGTGTCGCGATGTGCCTGGCCGGGCGTTCAAATCTTCGGAGTGGAGCTGGGGGGATCGGAATGTGCGAATGAAAAATTCATTGGCTGGGTGGTGAGGATGGGTATTGTTGAGGTTTTTTATGGGTGATGGGTGTGGTTTGACGGTGGCATTGATGAGGTGGGGTGATAGATCGTTGATTGGGAATGGGAGGAATGGTGGTTTGGTGTGGAGTTGGGGTTTTACTTTTGTAGAAATGGATTTGGTAATGTCTTAAGAAAAATGCACTAAACTTTTGGGTAATGTTTTTAATTTTTTGCTAAGCACTGGTCTTGCAAATGGAGAGACAGATTCTTATACATTTGCTAGCTGAAAAAAAAATTTATTTTCATTGAAATATTTCAACAACTTTTGTAAAAGGATGTTAAGAAAAAGGAAGAAATCATGCAGCTATGATGTCAGCATACTTATTACTATACATATCGAAATAAAATTTCCCTTTCAAAGAAAGAAATGTAATACAGGAATTCCAAAACATTTGCTTGCGGAAGTCTTGACCCTATTTTTTTGTTACGATTTTTAAAAATTATCGTATTGGGTCGGTGAAATTTTGAATGTCGATATCCCATTTCTTTTTTTTTTTTAACATTTTGAGTTAATAATTATTCTAATAATGACATACCTTTCAAACTTCAAAAGATCGGTATTTTTCTAAGAAAATAGTTTTTATTTATATTTGAAATTTGACCTAAATATGAGTGTTTATTTTACTAGGTATTTAATAAAAATTGATTTTAAAATATTTCACTCCTTCTAATGGTGCTTGACACTTATCAATCAATCGTTTTAGCTTTTTTTACCAATGCTAACTGTATAGATATATTTAGTCACGCAACTACTTTGGTATACGCGGTATCTGTCAGATATCAATTATACTTTTCAAATATTACACAGGTAGACTATATTTAGCACATAAACATCTGTTGTCACTTTCATACAGGATATGTACGGATGTTTTAGAGCTATTTTAAAAACTAAAATTAAAATACTATTTTTTGAATGCACTGCAGGTTCTAGTAATTAAATATTGACAATTAGCACTCTAAAATAAAAATTAATACATGCTTCGGAAAATTCATTTCAATGAAGTAAAGACCAGTTTCAAAGAAAACATACCACAAAACATCCAATTAAACCCAAATTAAAATTCCCACAATAACTTCACGAAATAACTGCATCCATCAATACCTTCCCAGCACAACACCTTCAATTCCAATCCTTTAACAGTTAATTTTTAATTATCCTTCGACCATCCAAAAGCATCTCCACCTCTCCCTTCACCACCCGGACAATGCAAATTCCAACGGCCCCTCTTCACCACATCCTTTTCATCCTCCAAACAATATCTCATCCTCCTCACCAACCTCCCAAAAGCCAACCACTCACCCGCCCTCCGCCACCCTCGAAATACCATTTTCATCATTTCGCAATTTAAGCACGCTTTCGCGAATCCGAATCCCGCAAAAAGCCAAGCTGACCCACTCTCTCCTCTTCACGCCCTCGCCTTATTCGGCGAAAAAAGCGGTTAATTGCCTCCGATGCCCTCTCATTGTTCCCTCGTACCTACACTCGCGGCCAGCTTTTAACGCGAGCTTAATTGCTTTATTCCGCCGAGAGGCGCTCCCATCCCGGGGTAATCAATTCGGGATTTTGGAAATCGAGAGCGGAACTCGCGGCTACGTCAAAGAGCTCCGCCGAATTTGAGCTATCCGATGGGCATGTATATAAAGAGATATTCGCGGCTGGGAGTTAACGATCCCTTCTTTTTTTTACGCTGCAATTATACGGAATCGCGCGTGGGTATAAGCTGTTATTTATTTTGATCCGCGCCGACGGCTGAGGGCATGTATTTATATATGTGGAATACCGATCATTCAGACGAAATCTTCGACTTTCTTCCTTATTGTATTGCATTGTAAACGGAAATAGCGGGCTATCGGTCGAGTTGCTTTATAAATATACATGTACATAAGTCGTCCCGAAGAACCGCGTCGTAAAACGAAATTCGTCGGTGATACGATAATTACATATACGCTGCACGCTGGCAGCTGTAAGTTTAATTCTACTTTCGTTTTAACGTACCCACGTGTAAATGCCGCTCGGGCGCGTAAATTTTTCGTCGAAAAAAGAAACCTATATATACACGCGGCTCCGTAAGTGCGGCTTTCAAATCCGCGGCGCGGCTCGTTAATTTGAAAGGAGCAAGACGAAAGGTGTACCAATACACTAGAGAATCGCCCTGCTCTAATCGTGTCAAATCGGATACCTCGCGCGCCGGGAGCAAAAAATTCGAGAGCTAGGTATAGGCTCCTTGCTTCCGAAAAAGCCAGTGATACTCCTCGGATTTCCACGTGGGTGGCTACAAAGACTCCTATTTTTAACTCCTCGCGTGTATAACACGCCGTGATGCTCGAAAACTAGGCGAGAAGCGGCGACCTTCTCTCTCGGCGCGAAAAAAACGGCGTGTACACAAATCGAGCCCGGAAGGAAAAAAAAGTGTAACGTGAGAGAGCGAGCGCTGGAGTTGTCTTGCGTTATATGGCTGCCCTTCGCGAATAATACGAGCGTTGCGAGTGCGCAGTATAGTTTGAGAGCGGGAGTGTGGATGGCGAGTTTGTGGGATGCTTTGGAGTAGGTTAATTGGGCGTAAGTCGGAAGTTTATTTGGAAGGAGGGGGGTTGGAGTTGGGGGAGTTTGGTTTTTTTGAGGGTGGTGGAGATGATGGGAGTTGGTGGATATGGTTTGGCACATTGTTTTTTTAATGATTTTTATTGGGAATGTTGGTTGAGATGGTGGAAAGTTACTTTTGGGATATGATTGGGTAATATTGTAGTGGGGGCATAGTTGCGTTGGATTATGTATTGATCGTTCTGATTTGTGTTTTGAGTTAAGTATAAATAATGATTGGTAAAATTAATTTTTCTCATTGATCTCCTGAATTTATCGTTTATTAAAAAAAGTCTTGTTTTTAAATAATTAATAAATATATTTGTTCAATATTCTTACTATTGTGAATTAAAATATGTTTTAAAACAAGCATAATAAATTTAATTATGTAAATTTTTTTCAATCTACTTGTGTAAAGCCATTAAAAGATATGATTATCCTAATGCGTTTCAAATGCGTAATTCATCTTTTAAGATTTGAGATAAATATAATAAAGGGTTTTTACGTTCGCAAAAAGCAACTACACCATTACCCGCCTGCTATATTATATCCGTATTGTATGTATATAGGTTTCTTTTTCCATCGAACAACAGAGAACCCTAACTTTACAATTTTATAGATGCTTTTAAATTTGACTCTACTTTCTAAAAAAGACCATTAAATTTATAAAAATCATCTTTCCTAATGAAAACAATGTTATTACTTCCATAAAACATAGCACGGGAAAAAACCAACAAGAAACAAACCTACACTAGCCTCACAAACTTTCATCCAACAATAATTAATTTGACTTCCATAACCTTATCCACCCACCGCCTCCTTCTCTCCAGAAACTCGCTTAAATCCAATAATAGAATAATTAACTCACTCACAATCCATCATAAAAAAAAAGTCCGGGAGCGATAGCAGCAGCGGAGCGATTCGTAAGAATATCCTCTCCCAATTAGCATTCCCCCAAGCGGCGGCCGGCAATTTTCATAAAAAAAGATCAGTTAGAGCAGCTTAACGGGCGATCCAGATGCATATAAATGGCCCGGGCCGTGAAAATTCTCCCAAAAAATTCAATTTCCATGTAATTAAGGGGGGACGACGCGCTCTGGTACACGGGCAAAAGCTGGCCGGAGGGACGAGCGAAAGGAAAAGAAGCGGATGCGCCTGCTTAGCTCTCGCGCCTGTATAATTATCATCGGATTAACTTATATCTTCCCCCGCGTTTAGCCTTTCTCTTCTCTTCCGCGACTGCCGAAACTTGCTACCGTGGACGCTGATGAGATGGCTGGGAGGATGAGTTTGGAATGGGGGATAGGGTCGGTTTCATGGGTAAGGGATTAAGTGTGATTAATTTGGACTTATTGTTCTTTAAATTTTGGAAGTGACCAATTGTTAATTAATCGTTAATTAGTTAGGCATTATGATTGCGTTAAAATTGTTTTTGTTAATTAAGTTTTAAAAGACAAATCATAAATATAAAAATTTTACATACTCATAGGTTGTTCAACTTAGTTTAATTTTCAACCAATTTAAAGTGACGCAACTGTAATAACTTTAGGCTGATTTGCATATAATTCATTTTGAAGAAGTAGCAACTAGAATATATCCATTTTCGATCTGGCAAATGTTCCGTACTGTGAAACCATCATTTGTGAAAGTCATGCCTGCTACTGATATAAAAACAAAGAAGCAATTGAGATGTAGCCTATTTATACCAAAGGATGAGAAAGGCCACTAATTAAAACATGACTATTTCAAAAATTACTCGTGTAACTTCACCACTTATCTAAGATCGCATTTGCATTGAGTCATCTCGATTCATGATTATATACGTTACAGCCATCTATACACCTACCCATACTTATATTCGAGAAAAAAAATTCAAATTTTGCTCGACGTTAAAGCAACACCGAATTCAAAAAGCAAAAAAGATATTTTTGCAACACGTATAGAGTCTAAGAGAACAATGTAACTCGCTCTTCGAAACGCAAAGTATCGATCAAGCTATACCTACGATAAGGAAACGTACACGAGCTTGGCATATCCAAGCGAATTCCAGACTGCACGTGCACGCGTATATACGTATGGCAACTGACAGCTCTCAGGATCCGTTAGGACGTCTGCATGAAGAAGCTCTATACCCACAGACAATTGGCTCGCTCTGCACTTTTCTTTTGTCCATTTACAGATCGACGTAAATTTTTGCCACGTCTACCTTTATCTTAGAGCAAATTCCCTGGATTGCAAAATAGACGTCCCCTGCGAAATTTGAAATTTTCGAAAGTACAATTACGGCGGATTGTCAGGCGTGAGAAAAAAATTGGACTACCAGACGCTAAGACAAAGTTTTAGCGAAAGTTTAGATTTAATCGCTTTCGCGGGCGTTTTTTTTTCTATAGAATCGCCCCGAAATGGCGAAACAATAACACGGCGTGCATCCGTCGTGTCCCTAGGCTCTCATTTTCCTCTCCGCTTATTTTACGAGTCTAGCGAGAATTCCCAGCGATTATGGCCAAAAACTGACTTTCCCCAGACTGCTGTCAGACTTATGTCAGACGCCTCACTTTTGCACTTGCACTGCGCGCAGCAAAAAAACTGTATAACCTCGCTGACGAGGTGCAAAAAGTTTGTTATTGTGGCCGGGTTTTTGTCCTTCCATCGGACACGACTACAATTCTAGTCGGACTGATTTTTTCCTTTCATAGCATCGCTGTCAACTGAGTATAATATTCCGAATAATGCGGACTTGAATGTAACTGTTCGAGGCACAGTGTCTTCTTTATGACGGCAACTTTCGCCTGTATACTTTCAGAAATTAGCGATGGACAATTTGGCCCATTATTATAGCCGAGGCTAGTTTGAGCGTCCCCTTGCTTGCCTATATACAGTAGGTATGTATATCGTTTGGCAGGATCGATCGGCGAATGTAATCGGCGGGCAAGCGTGAAACCGAGAGTCTCCCTTTTTTGCGCGCCTGAGCGAGAGAGAAAAGCGCTTTATCGGCCTTTCTTCTGTGTCGCCGATTCTCGCTTTTAATTTCGTTGTCGATGCGTATACGTGACAGGATGTTATTTTTTCGCGTGCGCGCCGGTAGAAGTGGGCTTTTTTTTTAATTGTTATTGAAAGTTTTTAATAACGCCTGGGGTTATTGAAGTTGAAGTATAGATAGTTTAGGTCTTTTTTGTATAGGTTTGTGTGTTGGTTTTTTTTCTTGTGAAAGTAGGTGATTTTTTAAAATTCTTTTTGAGATTTGATGGTTGTAAATGTTTGATTTTGTCACCTCTTGTTGTATTTGGTTTCGCTTGACATCTTTACTTTATCTTCCTTTTCTGCGTACCCTTATCAGTTCGAGTGCGATATTTACTTGTTAAATAATATTTTATTGTTTTAGAGGAATTGAAGATTTTTATTATACTATGTAGTTTTACATATAATAATGAGCATTTTGAAATGCGTGTATGAATAAAATTTCAAAATTTTAATCTCAAACTATATTATATTAAAATTTTGTTTAACTAATTATATTCAGATAATAGGATATTGATAGTATTTTAAGTTCAAATAATATTCAAGCGAAAAAATATTTGTTTCTTATTATTATGAGAATATAAAATAAGATAATGTAGCGATATGATATAGGGAACCTCATTGTGCACAGTCGATAAGAGTTGAGACGCAGTTGATTCGAATTAAAATCCTTAGATGTCGCTAATCATTTTTTTTAAGCTAAAGTTTAGATAAAATTTATCTTATCTTTATTTTATAATGGATTAAAATTGTAGATTTTTAAATACAAATATTAATAATGTAACTAATAATTACTCAAATAATTTAGTTTGTAAGTTTATTTTATTGTTGAATTACAACATTTTATAAATGAAAAATAATCTAATGACAGTATTTTATTGTAAAAACATTATTAAAAAACCATACATAGTATCAAATTCGAAAGTTAAAAAACACACTTACATAATAAAATATATAGTATAAAATCCATTCATTAAATCCCATATATTTCCACAATATGATTTACTTCACAGGAATTCAAGGCTGTAACTTTAAGGACAGCATAATTTTGTCCCGGGCCGCCCTTTAGTAGATCGCTTGTGGCGCAGTCTGAAGGTGCTATTAATCTGAGGAGAGTAATTCTGGTCTTGCGATTGCTTCCAATAAGATTTCTCGTGTCTATATTATAAATCATGCCATAATAATCATTTTTGCTAGATGAAAGTCGAATTCTTTGTAGGAGACGATCACCAAAAACTCGGTCACCGTGGAGGATGTCTCTGGACAGAACGCTATGATGGCTCAGCAGTATAAAGGTCAAAATAAATAGTAGAGCGAAGTGAATGGACATTTTGGATATTTGTCTAAAAAAGGTATCGATAATTAGTATTAGTAGTTTTTTAATTTAATTTATTTCACCTATTTTATCTATTTATATTTAAAATTAGATGTATTACTTATTTTTATATTACAATTTTGAAATGCTATTTTAAGCAAGACATATATAAAAATGACTAATATTTTTATTATAATTTAACATATAAAAAATGTATATAATGAATAAAATATAATATCTCAAAATATTTGAAAATATGAGTTGAAATAAAAAAGTGGTGACAGGCATATTTATTACTTTTTATAATATTATGTTATTATGGTATTTTAATATTCTTGAGACTGAATTTTTTGAGGAAAAACTACTCAGTTTAAATCATCATTATTGTTCCGAATTACAAAATTTTTGTATGGATTATTCTAAATATTCTCGTATTTCACATTTATGTCTTGGATATATTTAATTTATGCTTTTACAGCAATGCATTTCACGTATGCCATGCTGTTGAAAATTGTAATAAATTATTAAATTTATATTATTTAACTATTATGTTTGTATTGCCTATTTTTAAGTAAAAAGTGCAAATAATTTAGTTTTATAATAGTTGTCTAAGGAATTAAAGAAATGGTAATAATATTGATGCTGTACTCACGAACAATGCTTGTGTCGTCTTCAAGTTTTGCTTGTGCAATCGATTGTTCAGGGTTTTGTTTAATAAATTTATGATAACTAAATGACCCCTGAACTATTATCAAACCTTTTCTACTAATATCTGTTTGAAGTGTAATAAGGAAGTAGAAACCTATAAACTACTCAAGAATTTCAATTCAGTTTACTGCGCATTATTTGAAACTTTCATTTACACAATTATATGGCTGCATAAAAATTAACTAGTATAATTTTTGTACAATAAAATCACAAAAAATGGACGATGTTTCCTGCGTTAGAAAAATTAAATAACCTGGCACATTCAATGGACATTTTAGTAAGAAACTTCCAGAAATTAATAAATTTATCAAAAACTGACGATTAAATATTTATATAATATAATAATTATAATATATATT
>UELX01005866.1:0-12396 GCA_900480035.1 Eupelmus urozonus | reverse complement strand
GCTTCGCCGACCCTCGTGCACGGCAATCACACGTGGCTGTGAAACTTTACGCCCTTGTTACGAAAAATACTATTTTATACTTAAATGTGTGCATTAGTGATTACAGGATCCGTTCAATGAAATTTGGAAATAAAATACGTGCACCATATTTTGGGGCGAAAAATCATTTTGCAAAGTTTCATTCAAATCCGTGATCCAAAAGTGACGTATTTTTCTTTTTAGAAATATGCATCAAACTTTAACAATTTTACAATAACTGGAGTTAGATAGCCCAAACATAAAATCGGTATCGCGTGTATTACGCTTCTTTATTTTATGCGCTATTATTAATATTTTTCTCGTCATTTTGAAGAATCTAAGAAATTGAAAGATCTATTTTTGCCTGACTGCCTAATATAAGATGTTATTATACTCCATATAGGATTTTATTTATTGGTTTTACTTATCTAATATCTCTTAAATTATTAATCTCTTGTTAGCGGAAGATTACGGTTCATTCGAGTTGTTATCGTTTTCTCAATAAAACATCAATTTTTATGTTTTTATTTTTATATTTGTTTCAAACAATAAATGTCTAAATAAATTTGTAACTATCTATTTATTTTTTTTTTTATATTATTTTTCATTTGTATCATATTTAACCTTAATTTGTTCTATATTTTACTTCGTTTTAATTTAATATTTTTTAAATTAAAATTATTTTGTTTTTTTTTTTCGTACATTGGAGAACCTTTATGAATAAGTACTCATATCTGATCTTTCTGATTCTATCATGTTCTGCATTTATGTGTGTATTATTAAACTATTGAAATCATGAGTTTTAGAATATGTTTTCTATATACGTTGCACATATGATCTTGGTACGTCACAAACTCAATTCCCTGAAAGAAAAATCTCAAGAAAAATTACATCACTGGTCAGTAAAGCTTGTACAGAGTGTAAAAATGCAAAATGTTGCAATACTTTACTACAAGTATAAAAAAGTTTACTATCCCGAGTAAATTTTCTATATATAAATATTATATATTATATATAGGAAATTATATAAAAAAAATATAAAAATTATAATATGTATATTTCCTATATTATAATTTCTTATTTTAAAATGTCCTATAAAATGTAGTAATTTTTTGGATTCTTATAATCTCTTATCACAGATTGGTAGAATTAAAAAAGTTACTATTCTTTATGGAAATTTTATACGACAATTATTGACAGTTTTACTGTCATGTATTGTAATTTTTACAAAGATTTTTTTCTTACAAAGAGAATGATTGATATTCGTGTCACAGATCTTGATGAAACTTTGTTTTAAGCTACCAAATAATGAACAAAAACCTCAATATGGTTTAATGCTTCGGAATACTTCAGATATGGATCTTTTTTGGAACACATTTGTTGATCAACTTTAAATAAGCATAATTTTAGTCCAAATTATTCATTCTTTATTCTGAAAACGGTAAATTGAAGTTTGCTTTCTCTTGATACAATATTGTAGATTTTTTTTTAATTTTCTTTTAAGTGAAACGCTAAGTATCCATAACTCGATTACTCCAAAGCGTTCGACCTATAATCGTGGCTTCATTCATATGTCAGTACTTTAAAACATATTTCAAAGTTTTATCAAGATCTGTGACCTTATAATTATCATTTATTGATCTTAAATTTCAAAAATTAAACTAATATTGTATTGAAACTCATACATGTGTGAGTAATCATCTGATCTTACTTATTCTACCGTATTTTATATTTATGTTAGTAAAAATAAGAAATCGTGAGTTTCAGTTCTAATATTTTTCTATACATCCGCTGCCACGCATACTTTTTGTTACGTCACAAGCCGAATAGTAAAAGTAAAGTCCATTATTCTACAATCTATGTTATTCATTTTTCATCAAATAAATAATTAATTTTACTTACATTTTAATGACAATATTAAAAAATATTATGATTGTCTTACTGGATTCTGGTGGTAACCGCGTTAAACTGTTGTTTCCCCGACTATAATCATAAGTCGTTCTAGAACCCACGAACAGGTATGGGTCACTCGTGGTGGCATAGCACCGACCGCTAATGACACCTTTGGCATTGCAGAATGCAAACAAGAAGCACACGAGTATCACTAACAAAGTCAAAATGCCCATTGTACTGATTAATTTTTTTTTATCTAATGTTTTTTAGTTTTTTAAATATTCTAGCCGTCACAATGCCTTCTATTGAACTGGAACGATGCTCGTCAGGTAGACGATATATATACCATACCATAACATTTGAATGTTTACACTGATAAGTGCAAGCAAGTATAAGACGTTTTGATTTCAATGAAGCAATTTATGTAGATAAAGGTAAGAATGTTTCCACTCTTGAGTTTTTATTACCAATTAAGTATCATTCAAATAGTAGAGTTTAATTTTACTTGCATACGTTCGATTGTTTATTACACGTTCTTTTTTAATCAAAGCTACTCAAGTCTCTTATTAGAAAGTTCAGGTACCTCTGATTTTGTATACTATCTCAAGCAGTCTTTCTTTTTTTTTGCAAGGACTAAAGCAGTTTACTTTTAATTACTTGTATGTCTTTGGGTGTTTATTTTAACTATTATCAGTGTGTCATGAGAGTCCTTATAAACGAAATGCGTATACCTCGTATACTTCAATTTTGGCAATGAAACGCATACGCATTTCAATTCACGTAGAGAATTTAATATAGGAGAAATATGGCCCTGATCAGGATCGTGATTTCCATGAGCAAAACGTGATAATGGCTATCCTTTTAAACCCTCAACAAAGGTTTTAAAATACTATACTAATATTAATAAAATAGTTTTAATGCAAATTTACATCTTTCAAATTATATCTATAAATAAAATAGTTCAAAAAAGTTCTTGTGTATTTCTATTTTTATTATATGAAAAAACATTTGATAAAAATTTGCAAAATTAGCTAAAAATTTTTTTAACGGGATTCATAAAGCCAAAATTTTATTAGCAGCTTGTACGTTAAATTTTTTACAATTACACAAACAGTGACGCTAATACTTCTTGCACTATTGTCAGTCTTGGTTGAAGTACCATAGGTGCTTTTAATGGTCTCGTATGAAAATTTATACCTATAAATTTAGTCATTAAAATCGAATTAAATTAATCAAAAAGAAAATTATTTAAATAATTATCTAACAAGAAATACAAAAAATAATTTTTTCTACAGTAATACTTCAAAGGATTTAAGCTGCCGCTGTTACTTCAAAGTAGAATAAAAGAAACTAGTTTTATTATGCATGTGTAGTAGCAATTTATTTTTATGCTTAAAAAATTATCGTCGCACATTATTAAATCATCATTATTGACTGGTTGAAATTTTCTAAATTCCATTGACTTTCCGTGCTGCTGAATTGCCCCTAAATTGTTTCCCAATAAATCATACAGATAACTCCAGCGCAGTCTTCAAGCAGCCGTGATCTCTTTGACATTAAGTGTAATTTTAAGTGATATCCTTTTATCGTTACACCTGTATTCGGAAGATTTTTAAAATTGTTTTTCAGCCATATGCACCGCTGAAATTTTCCAATAATCTTTTAGAAAATCATTGTGTATTTTGTTTTGCAAATAAAGAATTGTCAACAAAACTATGTACTCGATTACAAACAAAAACAATACCTATCTCTTAACATGTAAGGCCATCATAGATAGTGTCATTTTTATCATAGTTTCCTGATAAATATTAATTTTTTTCTTGAATTCAAATGATAGAATTTATGCATATCTGATTTTTTTCTATCAAAGATCTGAGTGGTATGTATTTTAATTTAAAATTTAAAATTTGTAATAATGTAGGAAATTGTATTGATCATAAGCAAATTAAATTGTTAAAACCAATATTAAATCTTATTTAATTAAATTTATTTAGACGTTAATTTATCAAAATTTTAAAAAACTTCAGTCTGTTCTCTTCTTGACGAGTTAGAACACAAATCATTAAAAATCCAGGCTCTCTCATACTTAGGCTTTTTCCATAAAGAAATCATTGATAATAACACTTTCATATCAATAAATTTAAAGAAGTTATTGCTGTAGTGTATACAAAATTTATTTTGTTATACGAAATTTATCTTTTTTGTTTACGACCAAAAAATAGAGAATTAAAAAATAGAAACACTGTTTATTCAACAAAACATCCGCAATAATAGATTACATGAGTAATTTATCAATAAATACTCATCTCAAATAAATTTATCCTACTTATAAGATAATATACTAATATAAGACGAGATTCTACACTAAAATATGGAACATGAACGTGAATAAATTTTTGTATCTTATCGATACAAAATAACTCAAATACGTATTTTTTAAAATTAAAAAGAGAAACAATTAAAGCACTCTGCGGTTGTAAAGAGATACATTGAAACTTACTTGCTAATGCAAATCGATCCGCATTTGTACTGAGCAGCGCTATTGCAGAAATAAAAAGTCTGACTATTAGAAAACTACAGTCTAAAATCAATTTATCTACGGATAGTCATCTAATCGTCACAAAAAGAAGTACAAGCTGGCAATCGCAAGGCTGAGAATGTTGACAATATTAGCCACACCGTGGCTAGCTAAGTTGAATCTACCGTCGTTACCGTTGCACAAATCAAGGCTGCAATCATCGCTGGTCCAAGATAAGCTTTCCTTCATATAATCCCAGCTGCAGGAGTCAGCGTCGCAGCCGTCAAATCTGTGCAGTCTCTCGGTCAAGTGGAGCGTGACCCTGTGCGGTGTCTTCGCGTCGTTGCACCTGCGCTCATGTTGAAAAAAATAGAGTCTGGGTCAGTTACACGCGCAAAGATAAGCGCATATGATAAGTAATAAGATAAGCTATAAGATGTGTTGGTATAATTGACAATTTATCTTATGACTTTTAATTAGTGTGCTTTACGTGATAATCAATGTGTTTGTCTGCGGTAAAACTCCATGGTTGATGATATAATGACACTACTTTGATAATTCAATCAAAGTAGTGTATTTTAAACTAGTTTAATAAGACCACTTCTGATATAAAATAAATTCTATCAATTAAACTAAATGTTTAGCAATCTGAATGCATCGGAGGCTACGTCTGAGCAGATATGATTGTATCTACTTAAAATTCCGTGGTCTCAAAATATTAACTATTATCGAAAGAAACTTTACTAGAAATAATAACGATAAGACATTACTTGTAAAAGGCTGCAATGATATTGCCAGCGAATGATCCTCCGTAAGACAGTCGAAAATTTCGGTTGTTTTGTGAATGATAATTTGAAGCCAGAAGCGGTGGCGAATCCTTGTTAATTTCCATGACAGAGAGTATTGCCGCAAGATTTAGGGTATGGCCGAAGTAGAAAATCCCTTTAGGTTCATGCCTACTTTTATTTTCATCTTCCAAATTCCTGCAAGAAATTTCTGTAGTACATAGTTGTTGATTTTATTGGCAAAGAATCAATAATTTAGAGTATCAAAGTAGCGCTTGTTTAAAGTTGAGCTACGAAGGAGTCAAATTATCTTTATTTTAACTCGCGGAATATTAAATATAATTAATTATTGCACTTTTGCTGATTCAATTTGAACAAGCATAAATTTGATCCTAATTTTTTATAGAAAAAGATTCAGCCAATAGTAACTAATTATACTAAACTCTGGATAATGCTTAAACCGCTTATTTAAAAAAATGTTTCCGCCATACTATTACATGCTATTTTTCAGTTATTAAAATATGCAACCTTAATTATCAGTGCATTAAGTAAAGAAAAATCAATGATATATTTATATGTTGAAGACATTGAGTTATAGTATGTATAAATAACAAGTAGTTGATACCCTTGCTGGAATATTGCGGATTTTAATGTGGTAGAAAATCTGGGAAATATTCTAGCTATGTTGTCAGACTTTTGCAAAGTCAAAATGGAAAGTCTAAAAATGCCTGGGATCGTCTAAGCAGCAAAACTCAAACTTTTTAAGAATGTTCTCTTAAATTAAAAAAGTCAAACTTTTTTTGAAATTTCAGGATTGAGTTTCTTTCAGTACCTATTCTCTATAAAAGTTATTAATGATTAATAGGGCAAGCGGGAGAAATTAGCGAGTTATTGAAGCTCAAAGTTTCAGCGTTTTAACACAGGTTCTTTTATACGGCATTTTTCTTTATTGTGAAAGGATAGTAGTCAAACTTTTGCTGATAGAATAGTTCAATGTTTCAATCACATGCTATCAGTATATCTGTATAGTTGCACAGTGTTTGCCAACATTTCGACTTTTAGAAATACTTGATACTCTAAACACTTTCTATTACAATTTTAGTGTTATATACTATGATTTTTGAGGGTCTCACATTAGATAATAACTAAACATAATATCTTAAAACATAATTTTCTAATTTAAAGCCGAGCTGAGCTCCACTAAAGCAAATAAAATGTTGGCCATACTTTGCCCAGACTAAGGCCAGACTACTTTTTCGCACAGGTTGAATCGAATGATTAAACTGCCGACTCTTAAGAACGTTTATAAAAAATTTCCAAATATTTTTAAACACATTCAGCGGGTGCATACCGGAAATGTTGGACCATGTCCGCAACGGGTGAGCATCCAACGCTCTTGCTCATTTTACGTCCCGGGCCAGCCATGTAGTAGCATCCCAAGTCCTCTCGATACTCGAAAAAGCGAATATCCTCGTCGGAGAATACGGAACACCAGGTCGACGGTTGGTCGACGTGATAAGCATTCTCATATCGACACACCTCATATAATACATCTAGGATATCTGCACACCAAAAATTAGTACATAATAGTATAAAACAATGAATTGTTAAATAAGTTAAGTAAAAACTACTTTTTACCGCGGTCTAGAAGATAATCGAAGCCGAGTCGCTCGCTGACTGCGCGTCGAAGATGTTGGAATTCAGGGCCAATATTGAATTTGTCAGTTTCCTCGGAGATTTTGTCAATCCCATAATTTTTTTTGAAATTTTTGCAGAATTTTTTTGGCTATAATGAAACACAAGTTCATGTTTATATTTAACTGTTTTAGTGAATGTTTTACGTTATTTTACTTACGTGGCTAACGATCGGATCGTTCATCACTGCTTTCACTGGTTTCACAGCATCTTTGCTGCCGAAAAGAACTTTTATTAATGATTCCATGCTCATCCACGTTGTTTTTTCGTCTGAAGATTTGACCTATTTTTTTTTTTATTTTGGATAAATAAAATTACAAAATTTCATGATTTATTTTAATTTATGTAAGGTTAATAATATTTGTCATTCTACTAGTTCAAAAAACGCATACAATGAGAAAAATAGTATAACAAATACTATTATCTTGCGCAGAGAATCTGTAATATCTTCGAAAAATCAAAAAAATGACTATGTTTTATAACAAAAATTATAATAAATATAATAAATGTAGCAATTTTTTTGATTTTTCGATATTACAGGCTCCACATTATACAATGATATCTGTTATACTATTTTCTTTAGTATTTTCCGCAAGCTTACCAGAAAATCCTCCTGAGTTATATTTGGTGCATCAAAGAATCCGGGGAAGACATTCCGCAGGCGCTCGCCAATCGAACGCAGCTCTTCCACGCCGGCTGGTGTCAGCGACTCTGGCGTCATCTCTTTTTCATTTATGTTCCAGTTGCGTAACATCTCCAGATCAGCCCGGCAAAGTTGACCTCCTATGTGAGAAAATCAAACTGTAAACCAACAGATATTGAGAATCATGGGTTTTGATAGTGGATAAAATTTACGAACTTCCTTTTTTTTCATGGTTTTCAAGTACCTGATCACGGAAGCTTCGTAGCGACAGAAACTTGTGGATGATCGTTTCATTGGGATATCGAGTTCCGTGACGCATATAAATCCAAATTTGCACTGGCTCGCAATCTAAAAAAAGTAGATGCTTTTATAAATATTCTTTTATAAAAGAAAATTAGCAAAAGTACATTAAATTATTGAAATAAAATAAGAGATATTCTTTTATTTTTCTTAGGTTAGATATTTTAATTGAATATTAGCAAATAAATCTATACAATATTTATTCATGATTATTTGAAGTCGTATTTCTCTACACACAATTTTTGCTGAGGATAGAACTATTGAAAAAAAATAGTTGTGTAAAAAATCATGTTTGATATTAAATTTACAATCAGTTTTTTATAAACATATAATTAAAAGTTTACAAAACTCTGCCTTTTAATCACTATCAAATCATATAAATTCGAAAGCTAAATAATAAAATTTTATCATTTAAAAATTTTCTAAAATACGTTATTTTACTTTATGTTAAAAATTATTTTAAAGGAGACTGTGCCCCTTAAATTTTATGTTAAGGATTTATACTATTTTTATTATATCTGAGCTAAAAATACCACTTTCATGCTGTTGGCCCGGTAGTAAAAGTGGTACTTTTAGCCAGGGTACTGTGATTTATATTTTTTAGGCCTATTATGCTTAGATGGGATTTATGAGAATTTATTATGTATGGGATTTGAAAAATTAAATATTCTATTTTACTCTGTCTATATACAAATGTAAGATGTTGTATATAAGTTTTATTGAATTATTAATCTTATGTCAGTGAAAGATTACGATTATAGTTCAATAAGGTTTTTATCGTTTTCTAAATTAAATATCAACTTTTATGTTTTTGTTTTTTATGTTGCTTTCAAGCAATAACTATCTAAATAAATTTGTAACTATTTTTGCGTATTCTTTATATTGTTTAATTATTTTAACAGACGTTTGATTAGTCTACGCAAAATTTTTCTTATAATTATCATTTATTAATCTTAAATTTCAAAATTAAAATAATAATCTTTTGAAACTCACACATCTGTGAATAATCATTTGTATTTATATCGTATTTGTATTAGTAAACATTAGAAATTGTGAGTTTTAGTATTACAATTTTTCTACATGCGTTGCATACCTGCTTCTTGTTACATCACAAGCCGAATAGTAAAAAGTAAAGTCTATTATAATAGTTCTACAATCTATTTTATTCACTTTTCATGAATTGAATAAATAATTTTACTTGCGTTTTAATGATAACATTTAGAAAGATTACGATTGTCTTACTGGATTCGGGTGGTAGCCGCGTTATACTGTTGTTTCTCCGACTGTAATCGTAAGTCGTTCTAGAACCCACAAATAGGTACGGGTCACTCGCGGTGGCATAGCACCGACTGTTAACTACACTTTTGGCATTACAGAATGTAAGCAAGAAGCACATGAGAATCACTAACAAAGTCAAAATGCCCATTGTATTGATTAATTTTTTTTAATTTAGGATTTTTTAAATACTATAGTCACCCTGACGTCTCCCACTGAACTAGATCAATGCTATTCAGGGAAACGATATTTATACATATCATAACATAGCAATAGAATGTTTACACTGATAAGTATAAGCTAGTATATAGTAGATAAGTATAAGTGAGGGTACCTGCATATTTCCTTTCTTAGGTTATTATTACCTATTAAGCAGTATCCAAGTAAAAGTTTAATTTTATTTGTATTAGTATTAGTTTCAAGATTATCTGCATAATATTATGATATCGATTTGTAGAAAGATCTATATGTATATAAGTAAAAATCTAGTTTAATTTTGGCTGTACTTGACAAAACGTATTTCAAAATCAAATTATTTTTACTACATTACCGTAAAGGATATAGTCAGGTGCTGTTGTTATCTTAAGGAAAAAAAGAAGGAATTACACGGGGAAAACGGTACAGTCAAAATTACCACTATTTCTAATAACGGAGAGACAGAGTCGTAATATGGAAAAAAATTATTATATTTATTAATAAATTTTACTAAAACTTTAATAAATTTTATTACAGTTTAGCAAAATTTAGTACGTAGTACAGCAATTTTCTTGATATTATAACTGTCTATTTTGACTTAAAAATTTTTCTCCGCGTAATTTTACTCTGCGTGTATTTCATTTTGTTTTTATTCTTAAATTATTACACTGATGATCGAATAACTGCTAACTTGCAAAAGTTTAAACTCCATCTGCACTCCGTACTGACAAACTGCAGCTAAATTATTGCCGTCCAATAAATTATATGCGGCGCAGCCAGTGTATGCCACCCTTCCATCTTTGCAGCTATTTTCATAAAATTTTTGCAATTATTTTTCAGAAATATATTCACTGTTCAAATTTATAATAATTTTTGGAACCATCAATTTATTGAGTTAAGGTGGCTGCATCATTTTAGGAAAAAGAAACAAGAAGTAAAGGAAATAGTACATTACGTAACTAGTGCGAGAAGTAGGTGATTCCCGCACGAGTGTAGTTTGTCGCCCGAGCGAAGCGTGTGAAGTGTTCTCGTTTCTGCACAGCTCTTAAACGTGCAATAAAATATAAAGTAATAGCATATTACGCATTTAGGGAGGTAAAAAATTGGCGAGTCCATAGCACATTGAAATTGCCACCCGAGTCGAAGGCGAGGGTGGTAAACATGTGCTATTGGGTTGCCATTTCACCTCCCGTGGTGCGTATACTATTTTTCACCATACTCGGGCCGAAAATTACACTTTTGTGATTTTGAGCCTGGAGCGAAAGTGGTACTTTCGGCCAGGGTATGGTGAAATAGTATATTATATAATAGTATATAAGACTTTCTAGATCTCATAGAATAATGTATAAAAAATCTAATTTGGACTTACGGACCTTTCTTTCATTAAATATTTAAATATGTATAAAAAATAAATGTGAAGATTATTACTTACTTTCAAGGTATCTATCCCAATAAACATCCTACAGTAATAGATTACAATTAGTGATTTATAAATGAGTATTCATTTTAAATTAATTTATCAAATAAACTTTTTAAATAACACTTTTATATCAAAACATAAAAATATTTATTAATACGATTACACTCAAAATTTTAGAATAGTTCATAATAAAATAATTCATAATTATTAAAGGATTAATAATTGAATTTTATTGATAATTTTTTAAATCTATTAAATTAAAGTAATTTACTTAAAATAACTGGTTATGTAAATATAGAAAAGTTTGAAGTGAATTGATTTTAAAAAACAAAGGGTTTCTTTTACAAACAAAAGCATTTTTACATTAATCTTATGTCAATCTTTATTAACAAGTATGTATAAATTATTTAAAAATTACGGCATTATCAATAAGGTCAGATTCCACATTACAGTATTCCATATAAAAGTAAACTAATCTTCGTATCATTGCGACACAAAAGAAAAGTCGGTTACAAAATCTTCAAAATTAAAAAAAAATGCATGATAAAGTTCGGCTGCTATAAACAAAATCGACTTAAGCGCAAATAGCTTCGAATTACTACAGTCTACAAAAAAAGCATCTATGCAAACGAGATAAACTGGTCTTTGCGTATATCACCGCGAGCGCTGCGCTCTCGGCTTGCAAAACAATGTACACACACATAAATACGCGCGTCGCTGCTCGCGAAATCGGACGGATCGGTATCTGAGGTAAACGGCACTAGGGCAAAAATAAGTAGGTGCTGGCTACTCTCGCTGTAACGGAGATCGCAATCTAAAAGAAATGTATTTACAAGGCTCGGATTTATCGAAAAATCACAGAGCGAAGATCGATCTGGCGATCGCCAGACTGACAACGGCGATGACTCCGTGGCTAGCGAAGTTGGAGATGCCACCGTTGCTGTTGCAGAAGTCGAGGTTGCATTCGTTGGCTGTCCGGCCGAACTTATCCTTGAGGTAGTCCCAGTCGCAGAGGCCAACGCTGCAGCCGTCCATCATAACCGGTGCCTCGTCCGCGTAGAACATTACCTTGTTTGGCGATCGAGGGTCGCCGCATCTGTAAATTTGCCAAGTTTTAGATGTTTTAGTTTGATGGAGGATGGATTGGTGTTTATTGTGAATGAATAATAAATGATTGATGTGAAGCAATAGTTTAATAGTTTAAAAGAAACTATTTTTTTTTTGTTATTCCAATCATGTATGAAGTAAATTTTGAAAGTTCAATGCTTGCTCTTTTACTTACCTATAGAATACGGCGATAATGTTGGAGCCAAATGACGAAAGGAAGGAGGTACGATAATTTCTTCTGTTCATGAGGCGATAATTAGTTGCTAACAGAGGCATCGGTTCCTTGCCGATGCCTAAAGCTGCCAAGAGACTCTGAAGAGTCACCGTGTGGGTAAAGTAGAAAATACCTCTCGGTTCATTTGCGAAATTTCCAGATTCAAGATTTCTGTAGAATGAATGTTTGTGTTCAGTTAAAATAATATTTCAATTATGCAGATAAGTGGATAAATAGAATTTTTAAAAATTAAACATTTTTTGAAACTTAGTAAAAATAGACTTTTCTTTATATAATTAAAAATAAATTATTTTAAATAAAATATTTATATTA
>UELX01005864.1:0-12406 GCA_900480035.1 Eupelmus urozonus | reverse complement strand
TATATATATATATTGTAACGAAAATATATTTAAATTAATTTAAAGTAAAATAATTTAAATTTAATAATTTTAATCAATATTATTTATATTTAATTATAATCTTAGCATGAAATTTCTTGAGGATTCTTTTTATTTTTAATTTCACTTTTTTCTAACAATTGATTTTTTAATTTAATTTTATTGATGAAAAATATTATAAGTTAATCTATATTTTAATAGATTTAATAAAAATATTTTTCGCCCGAGCGAAGCGAGTCTCACGGAGCAAATAATCACCTTCCACATCCATATCGAAATGTTTTATAAGATGGTTGTTATTCATAATATTTAATAGAATAAAAAATCATAAAAATCTATGAGTAAAATTTCTTTTTGGTACTTCGTGCGCAAAGCTCCATTTTACGCACACTCAATTAAAAAGGCTAGTATGCAAAAATACTATTTGATATACAGTGCGTTTCAAAACTTCAGAACGATCATGAAATTTTCTATTTAAATGCGTGTATTTTCGATCACCTTCAAAATCACATAACTTTAAAAGGAAATGTCGTAGAAAAAAAAATGATAAAACCAAATTAAAGTAGATTTAATTTCCTAAAAAGCGTAATTTTGGTTTTTTCTAAATGTTACTAGGAGAGCCGTGATGGGTGATTGAAAAATATTTAAAAAGTAAACATTAATTTATGAGTGAGATTTTTTAATTAACGTGGTTTTATAATTATTAGACACTTGTGGGCTTTGAATAAGTAATTTTTCAGACAATTCATACCCACGACTTTTCAGAGAACGAAATTAATATTAAATAGAGGTTGCGTGGTTTTTGTCCGACATTTTCTTTAAAAGTTATGTGATTTTGAATACGATCGAAAAAAAAGGCGCATTTAAATGGAAAATTTCACGGTGGTTTTATAGTTTTGAAACGCACTGTATGAGCGAGAAAGTGATTTCAACCTCGCGTGGCCTTTTCACCCTTGCTTCGCTCAGGCGCAAACGTTCACGCGAGGTTAAAATCACTTTCTCGTACTAGTATTGAAATATACTATTTTACATTCAAGAATACTCTAGCAAAATTTCAGATTGATTCACCGTCTCTATTTTAAGATACATCCTTTTAAAGTTCACTGATTTTACCTAATTTTACCTATAATTGAATCTGAAATTTTGAAAGAGTATTCTTGAATATAAAAAGTAATTTTATTCAGAGTTTTATAAATTTCTCTATTTTCAGTAAACATTATGAACAATAAACTATATATTATAACACAAGAGTCTAATAAGCAAATTCTCATGACTTCTGGAGTTTCATGTTTTTACTTAATTTTGTTGAAGTGTTAAATCTTTTTGACGAATAGCCGGCTGATGTCCGTCAGTATTTAAGTGATCTACAAATATATATTTTTTTAATAAGTTTTACAGTTAATTTATTTTTCAGAAATGTTAAAGCTGGTCCCTATTAAATATATAGTTTAATTAAATTTAAAAAAAAAATTTTTTTTAATGATTTAAAAATTAATTTTTTAATGTGAATAGAGCTTATTAATAATTAGTATAATATTCGATGTATATCTTCGAAAATATACAAAAATACAATTAATATGTATATAAAAGAATGTATAGAATTCCATGTATGAGATGAAGTAAATCAATTAATAAATAATTGATGCTTATGCGTTTAATCGAGCAACGTTTAAAGCGAGGAATATTCGCTATTAATATATAATTATTATATATTCATTGGCGGTCGATTATTTCAATGCTCATAAAAGAATTTCTTAGCTTTGAGAGTACAAAACTCATAATTGGATTGTAGGGTGACATCGGACTGCCCGGATACGAAGGGGATAAAGGGGAGCCTGGATTTCCCGGACCTCCGGTATGTACTAATGCAGTCTTTAATCATTATATTAATTGGAAATTAAAAAATTTATGATGTATCTGGAATAATATTAGTTTCTTTATTCTTGTACAAATGTAAGCATTGAAGCCTTATCTTAGTAATTCATGAGAAGTAAAGTTTGATAACTGGGCAGAAAATACAATGGGATGTTCTGTTTTGAAACATCAAATAGTTTGGAAGTAAATTTCAGACACTGAACGTTTTGATGGTTACGGCGTGCTGAAGAGATTCACTTCAGGATTAAAGAGGAGAGAATGCTCAGACTTTGAGCAGTTAACCTTCATTATGTATCAGATAACGTAATTCGATTTAGTAATAGCTGGCCTGCTAAAAATAAGCTTGAAGGTCAAAGCATAGCATTGTTGAATCATTCTTCAGATTTTAATTTTAAAATTCTATCCAGTTGAATTTTAACTTGAATTTTATGTATTAAAAACAAATATACAATCTACAAGCACAATGGACATACAATATTTAGAATAGGATAGTCAAAATTCGTCTAATTTGCTTTAAAATTAAAAATAAAATAATTATTACAGTAAAAATCGTCCTTTTTTAAATACTGAAATTTGGTAAAATTTTAAAAGTATTTAAAATACTTTTTTAAAATATAGTATTTAAAGTAAAAGTATTTAAATACTTTTTTTCAATACAGTATTTAATAATTTAATAATGTTTCTTATATGTGATAATCTTTTTTTTAATTTTTAAAATTAACATTTTTTAACACAATAAATATAATTTTATTAAAATTTTTGTTTTATTAACAGAAAATATAAAGGTTTCTGCCTGAAAATTAAAATATAAAATTAAATAAAATGCTTTTTTCAAAAAATGATATTCAACTTATTTAGAAACAGTATGTCCCAAATCTTATTATTCACGCGCAAGAAAAACTTTCAGGGCCTTCCTGGTGTGCCCGGCGGCTTGTCAGCTGCTGATTCGCCTAAGATTACATCGGGTCCACCTGGTCGCACAGGTGTTACCGGCGAAAAAGGAGAAAAAGGAGACAGAGGTAAGCAACGAAGATTTTTATAGGTGCTGCGTTTCTTCGCTGACAAAAATTTAAGCATTTTAGCACGGAGAATGGATTTCAATTTTATAACAATTGAAATATAAATTTGGAAAATTAAAATATTTTATTAATAGTGAGTACAACATTTTTTTGAGAATATTATAAGCGAATGTCCTGAGCTCTATAGCCAGTAGAACAGAAACACAGACTCTGCGGTCTGAGAAACGTCACATACGCATGTATACACTGTGATTCCGGCTATGTTTTTGTCATGCCCACGAATAATTTTCGTATTTCTATCCTTTTCTAATAGCACACGCAACTGTATGAATAATCTCCGACTCTCCGTATATAAGTATTACGGAAACCTAAAATGAATTTTCAATACTGCTGCAACCTAGTGATTTCATCAGAAACTAAATAATTTTCAGAATATCGATAAAGCAGATTCCTTTTATTGCAATCTTACAGTTTTTAACACATTTTTTTTTTTTAATTTTCAGTAACATATCTATGATGAATCAAGCAATTACTAATAATGTAGAATAATAAGCCTATACATTGTTCGCCAGGGACTATTCTTTACTTTATTTCTTATTAAAATTTCTAAACGAACAATTAGAGTCATTCAACTAAATGATTTACAAATAATTCTATTTAAATATAGAGTTATTGGGGCTATCGTTCGAGAAGTGTTCGCAACGCAGGCTTGAATACGAACCAAAAATGGTGTTTTTACTTTAGGTTTTTACAATAACAGTCCTGAAGTATGAGGCCGGAGAATCTCCAAAACGTCGATTGTACATAATTTAATAAACTATTATAAAACGTCATCTTGGTTTGACAAAGATCAATTTCCTTTTTACCTTTTAAATAATTCTATTTAAATTCAAAATCGTTTACTGAAATATTGTTTACTGGTTTCTTTATTGCAATTTAAATCATATTCTCCTTGACTTTAAATTAACTACTTTACTTCAGTAATAAATTATTTTTTAAAGCATGCTTGTTCCGCATTTAAAAATTTACGTTTTTTTTCCAATAAATAATGTTTTATCTTTTTTTTTTAATAGCTCTGGAAAGTTTTGTATTATTTTAATCTTATATGATATTTCCTTTTAAAAATAATATCAATAATTGCAGATAGGTCTTGAAACTAATTTGTAAATTTCGAAAACTATCTAAATATATTTTTATTACAGTTTTGTATAGAGTTTATTATATTATTTTCTATGTAAACTCTGTAGTAGTTTTGAACAAATGACCATTAAAAATGATTAATTTATATAATATCAAAACACTTATAACAATAATTTCGTATATAGATCAATTTAATTCTTCAGATCAAATAACTTTACATACACAAGGTTTGTACGATATAAAATCCCAGGAGAGCTAAACAACAATAATATTAAATTTTCCTATAGATATAAAGAGTTCAAATTGTTTTTCTACCCAAAAACGGCCAATTTTTAGTATGAACTTTATCATCTTACACACTGAACCCTACACGAAATTCGTACAACAGCGAAAACCTGTATATTTTTGCATTTAAGGGGATCGAGGGGAAAGAGGTCCGCCTGGAAAAGATGGGATACCCGGCGTACCTGGCAAAGACGGCTTTCCTGGTCCTGAGGGATTAGAGGGAGAGACTGGCGCTGAAGGACCTCCTGGTGAGAAGGGGGAACGCGGTGATAAGGGCGACTCCGGACCGGAAGGTCCGCGCGGTTATCCAGGACATGCGGTAGGCATTGATTTTTCTTGATTTTTATTATTGTAATTGGCTTTCATTATATATTTTTAATTATATACAGATATATTTTATAAAATTTATTCATAATCTGTAAAGCTCTTTTTGTGAAAGCAAATAAATTATGTAGATCATTAAAAAATTTGAAATTTGTTGGCGAATTATATATATTTGTTTTTGAGGTATCGGAGAAGATAATCAAATTGACAAGAATATAATATATTAATGCTATATATTGAAGACAATAAACCCGATCCCTACCTTATCAACTTACCGACATCAGTACAATTTTACAAAATAATTATAGTAACACAAAAAATTTCTATCAAAATCTTTTTGATATTTTATAATGTAAATAATATCCAGTTCAATTTTCAGATAATTCTTTAACCTTTCACATACACACCTATTTTTCCGAACATCTCGTACACACTAGGTCAATTCGACCTGTTTACTTTATGATTGCGTATTACTCCAAAACTACTGAACCTCATAAGGGTGTTCTTTCCATATATGTATATATGAAAAATGGTTTTATCAATAACATTAATTCTTTAAAAATAACTTTTAATGTAAGTGTGGTATTATGTACTATATGTACAATAATACAAATATTTTCAATACTAAAGTCAAAAAAGTTTAATTGTTAATTAACAAAAAAAAACAACAATAAAAAGAAAATTGAAGAGAAACATTTAAAAATTTGTTTGTATGTAAAGAATAATTATTTAACGATAGTGTAAAAGTTTCAAACAATTTAGGAAGGTTTTCGAGAAGATACAACGAGAATGTCTCAAACTCTTATTTTTATTTACAATTACAAGAACGCAGTTTCACACTGAATATTTAGTTCAAAAAATATCTTGTGTGTTGTAGTTATTTATTAAAATTACAATTTATTAAATTTAAAAAATATTTTGTTAATATGCGAAGTTTTTAAAAATTCAAAAAAAGTTGGCTATACGTTTATTTAAAAAAATTTAAGAACAATAGATCCCTTCAAATTTATTGGCGGTTGCCGACAGTTACAGAAAACTATTTTTTACATTGAAATGAATAAATAAATTAGCTGAAAAATTTGATTGATCGTGTGACCATTCATTTCAACAATCATAATAATATTTATAACTTTATTATCTTTATTTGCCCCATTTTTATTTTTAATTGTAAATTCTATTATAAAATTTTGTATTTATCGCGTTCGATTTTAAAATTCTTGCAAAAAGAAAATTTGTATTATGACACTAAACACTAAACGAAAATTATTATGATCAACTAAAAAAGAAATATTGAATTTTTAAAAGTACAATATTGTTTCTTTTGCTGAAAAATCTGCAGAAGCTAACTTTAAAGAAGAAATACATGAAATTAGAATAAAAGGAATCTTAGCATTTAGGATCTTCTTAAGATCGATTCGTGCCGGTTGAGGTGTCGATAATAGAAGGCTTCGTTATGCTTTAATCGATTATCATCGGATTATTGTACCGTGTAAAATGAATTTACATCAAGAAAAGAATTTTAATAATAGATCAGATTCAAGTTTTAAATAAGATTGAAGCATAATTTAACATAATTAACAAAATTGGCATTATAATACTAAATGCATAGAAGTCATTTAAAAAAAATCTTCAACATATATTTTATTAGAAATATGTTACAACTACAATTTTTTACTTGCATTAAAACACTTCAAATTTGTTTTAAAATAATTAGGGAGCTATCGGCTTACCTGGAGCACCGGGTGTCCCTGGGCTTCCTGGGCTTCAAGGTCGAATTGGACCACCAGGGCCTCCAGGAAATAAGATTTTGTCTTCAGATGTATTACATACAAATAGTGTTTTACTAAAAAATTATGGTATTATCCCCGAAAGTGGACCTAGAGGAACACCAGGACCTCGAGGAGCTGTAAGATTTCTATTTTTATTTTTTATAATTTAAAGATTTTTGTATCATACAAGAATTATTTTTGTGAATGCAATGACTAGTTATATTGTCAATTTAAACTTAAAATAAATATTAAAAATAAAGTAGTTTACAAAACAACAGACTATTCAATCTTGGATTGTCAAAAATTTTTAAAAGATAATTTTTCCTGACTTGTACTTATTTTTTCCTTTAAAGCCTACTTTAAAAATACTATATATTTAATTACAATATATTTACATTTATATAATATAAAGATGCAATTCATCAATTCACCTACCTCAATTATTTCATAATAAACAGCCAGGAGAACCAGGACCTCCGGGGGAAAGAGGAGCGGATGGTGTATCCGGAGCACCTGGAACACCTGGAGAAAACGGTACGCCAGGGTTACCTGGTCCACCTGGTCCCAAAGGTCAGAAAGGAAGTTCTGGGGCATCTGGACTTGCAGCATATCATTTATCAGAAGCACATATTCGAGATATTTGCTATAATATTGTCAAAGGTAAATCAAACCTACGTTGTATTAAATTCTTTGTACGAAAATAAATAGCAATGCATAAGATTTTATGCCTAATCGTATCTAATAAGTATGATCTTACTTGATAACTTCAATCTTATATAAATAATTAAACAAATACAAAAACGTTTTCATTAAAAGTCTTATCAGAAATTAAATAATATTTTACGTAAGATCTTATGTATAATATTCATAGAAAACTGTTTGTTTTAGAGTCTAATTATAATTTACTTAAAATCTTAGTCTACTCAGTATAGAGTTCTTTACATAAGAACCATGAAAAAATCATCATGGAAAAATCATCATGAAACAATCATCATTACACATTTTATCTAATACATGTTTTCAACTTAAATAGAACAGATAAACGAGTTAATGTCTTCAGCGCATGGGTCTGGAAATCCTATATACCGAATTCGCCAAGGTCGACCGGGCCCACCCGGTCCGGTAGGTCACCCAGGTATAAATGATTTTGGGTTAGATTTTAATCTGATGATGCGATATTTTTATGAATATAACTCACAAATTCAATACAGTTATTTCTTGAAACCGTTAAAAAGAATTCCAGAATGGAGATTTGAAGATTGCAAAATATTCAAAGTTTAAGGGTTAACTATTAAAAATTATGACGATTATATGAAAATCATTATTTTTATTTACATTTTCTTATTTTAAAAAGTTGGTAACCTTAAATTATCAATAAACAATAATGCCTGCTCTTAAATACTTGGAAATATAAAAATATTTGGAATTCAAAACTTAGTATTTTCATAATATTCAATAAATCTGCGGATGATTCTACATGTTTTTTACAATTTCAGGCGAGCCAGGATTACCTGGAGAACGCGGATTGGTAGGTCCTCCCGGACTTATCGGACCGGTGGGGCCTCAAGGACCGCCGGGAAATAGGGGCGAAAAGGGAGATAGGGGTAACGATGGAATTGGCTTTCAAGGACCACCTGGTACACCTGGACCACCTGGTAAACTATATAATTATGTAGTTGTATAGCTTAATTAAAATATTATATAGTTATATAATTATATAGTTTAGCGTAATTACGCTGAGTAGCAATGAAATTTTATCCTACATGATAAATGCATATAGTAATATTTGCAAATTACTTGTAGGTACCCCTGGCAATGATGGTTACGGTCCCCCAGGTCCGCCGGGCCAGACTGGCGAACCTGGAAACCCAGGTGAATAATTTTCTATAAATAAATTATTTAGTCTTCTTTACAAGAGAAAATTTAAAAAATTTTTTTAATTTAAGGTTTTCCTGGTAATCCGGGACCACCAGGACCTCAGGGACCTCCGGGATACTGTGAGTTCTGCAATTACCCTGGCATTAACGTAGGATTGTACCGTCAAGAGAATGAGAAAGGACCAAATCAAGAAGAGTCGAATTAAACTATTTTTGTTAATAAAATTTATGAAATTTAGTAATATTTAATATTATAATATTTATAAAAACAGTATTGTAAGTTTTTATAGCAGATATATGCAGTACAATTCAGTACTAATCAAAAGTATTAAACCTGAATTTACTCTATATTATACGTGTTTTTTCTTATTAAGAGAATAATTATTTTTTTATATTTTTATTTTCAATTTAAATACTTTAATAAGTTACCTTAAATTTAGTATATGTGAAATTGAAAATTATAATTCTGAGCTATATAAACTATTTCGTACGCAAAACAGAGAGCGTTGTGCCATCTAGGAATTAGAAATGACACTTTGTGGAATTACCATCACTTTTCCATCGGTAATGTAGCGATCGTCAGATTTTTTCAAATATGTTAAGAAAAAACATTTATTATTTGTTTTTTATTAATTACAATCACTTAATTTCCTGATCGATTTTGCGGGATAAATTTTTAAACTTTATTAATTAATACTTACTTTATATAAACTATCTTAAAACTAAATTAGATATAAACTATATAAAAAATCAAGTCTATTAGTATTTAAGCATAAGACGACGTTAAGTCACTTACATAAATCATGAAGTATCAATCTTAACTGATGTTAAATGAAATTTTGTAAATATGAGTTCATTTCTTTATTCATATAAAACTACTCTTATAGAAAAAGTTAATTTTTAAAAGATCAACGGAGTAAATGTATTTATTCCAGAAATGTTTTAGTTGAAAGAGGTAAATAAACCGTCTTATAATAAAATATATTCAAAAATATGTGAAACACCAGAAAGAGTTAAGTAAAAAAACTAATAAAAAATGATAACGATTTACGAAAATCGTGCAACACCGTCCACTAATTAAAGAAAAGCCAAGAGTCTGAAAAAGGTCAAGAATTCATTTTCCAAGAAAAAATAGATATAAAAAATGCAAGGAGCGCGGGAACCGCCGGCGAACTAACCACCGGTTCGCCGGACTCAGCGTTGCTCCCGGAAGCCGCTGAAATAGGCGAACTTGGCTCGACGGCACTTGGAAGTTGGCGCGCATCCCTCCGAAGCGCGCCGGTGAAGCAGTGCGGCCGCGTTGTGTAAAGTTTCGCGAGCTTCCGGATCAATATGAACGCGAGCTCCGGGGAGAAAGAGGGGATATAGGAGCGAAAGAGCGCGCCTAGCCGGGCCGATCGACTGGAAAGTGTGGGATTGCCGCGCACTCGTGAATATCCCCTTCCCGCAGGTAGGCTGGCAGATATAGACATAGGTGTGTGTGTGTACCTGTGGCCAGCATCAGGTCAAAATAGTTGCGCGCGCGCGCCCGCCGAGTCTGTAAAAATGTGCGGGTACCGCGCGCGACCTCTTCCGCTTTCGAAAGCCCTGCTCGCTCTATTGCGCTCCACGACTGCGCGGAATACGCCCGCAGCTGAGACGGCTCTTTGCGTCGGCGCCTATCTGCCTCGGCCTAGCCGCTTTCTACGAGTGTGAACGAGAGAATTCAAATAATTTATGCTTGATGCTCTTTTCTTGAAATCTTGTCTGTTGTGAAGCTTCGACCAAGTGTGATATTCCATTTTGACTAGTAGTATAGTTTGTATTTGTAATCAGAAAAACACGTTATTTATTGTTTATGGCTTTATTATTAGTAAAATAATAATCTATAAAAATTTATTTTTAAAAATAGCAATGGTTTTGTAAAAAAAAGTTCAAAATAATTACTGTTTCTGGTCCGTGTATTTCAAAATATTAAAAAATTTATAA
The DNA here is from genome assembly GCA_900480035.1 of Eupelmus urozonus. Classification (NCBI taxonomy): domain Eukaryota; kingdom Metazoa; phylum Arthropoda; class Insecta; order Hymenoptera; family Eupelmidae; genus Eupelmus; species Eupelmus urozonus. The sequence continues at coordinate 2,131 of UELX01005864.1, read as the reverse complement.
ATTTAAATGAATAATAATTTAAAATTTAATTTAAAAAACCGTACATACATGTTTGAAATTATTTATTGATGATAATACCAAACTTTATAATTAATATAATTGTGAGAAAAATCCGGATTTGGAATTTATACAATATGGGTGTCTAAACAAAACAAATGTATGAAATTTTTTTTAAATTTACAAATTAAGTTAACCGAATTAACAAAAAAAAAACACAAAGACCTATCAAAAAGAAAATAATATATGTCGTATTTCAAAAAATTACATTTAAATATATCCTAATAACAAATGCAGATTTTAAATACGTCACCAGTCATCAAAAGTAAATTTTATTTATAACAAAAATTATTGTAACATTACTCACGGTTAGTTTACGAAAATTTATATAGGAATTTATTTTCAAACTTGAACTAAGATCTTTAAAAATATTGCATTTTCATTGAAAATACTAAAGAAAAATTTTTCAGAGTTTTTAATGTAATTTTTTAAAAAAATTTTATTAGTTTATTATAAAGAATTTTTTGGCTATTACTATATCTTATCGATAAGCGTTTACAAGTAATGGAAATTTAAAGTGGCTTAAAATAATGAATTAAAAGAAAGAAATAGCTAATGGTGATAAATAGAGTATTCTTATTTAAATTTATTTAGCAAGTTAGGAAAACTCTTCCTTTAAAAAAATATTTGAGAATTTTCTTATAAGTATTTCAAAAACAAAATGTAACACTTATTTCAAGTAACATTTATTACGTAAGCTCGATTTAACGGATTTGTCGAAGAGAAAACGCGTCACATACGGTCTCAAGAAAATGTTTTGAAAACTTTTTCAGAAGAGATTTTTCTAGATCTTTCACTGAAAATTTTGATCCTCAACTTAATATCTTTAAAATATCTAATAAATCAAACTCACTGAGAAAAAATTTAATCCTCATAATAAAAGTTTAATTGATTGAATTACAAAAATGTGTTTAATGAAAGGTTTGGTTGATTTAATTAAGCATTTCAATGAAGTATTAATATTTTTCTCAGCGCATATTTCTGAATTAGTGCAATTTTATTAATAAATGGTAATTCTTTTTTTTTCTGGAAGTAAAATTATACTATGAGAATAACTACTGTTCGTTTGTAGAACTTTTACTAATCGCAGTTGGTACAATTGCTGCTATTCGAATAGTATATTCGTGCGTGTTGGAGTGGTATAGCAATTAACTTCTATTTTGGTAACTTACAACTTATCGTTATTATACTAAATAAACTTCTATAATATAAATGAATATTTGATTGAATAAATAGAAATTAACTATTATAGTAAAATCTTAATTTCAACATTAATAAGCAATTTATCAATATTTTATCTGTTGCAGTCGTTTTCTTTTAATATTACAGACTTTATGTTTATATATTTTGACTTATGAAATACTGTAGTTAAATTTTCATAACTATAATTTATCTAATAGCAACTGATACATAATTTAAGCGACAAAATATTAAATTCAATTTAATTGATATTTATGATTTGATTATTACATATAATGTTCGTATCACATATGAAAGTTATTAATTAGTACTTTTTTGTATAGCATTTTAAACTAAAAAAGTTTTAAAATCTATAATAAAATAAACAAATATGCAGTTACTGAAGTACTCTCTTTAGTAAAATCCCTCGTAGAATTTTTAAGATTAATATGGAAAAAAACTATTACATGGAGATACAATTTTTGTATACGTATTCGTTAAAATTCGGTTGTTTTAATAAAATCAACCGAAAATCTTTTATGTCAAAGATAAGCAATAACAAAACATCAATGTAATAACAGTATTTGCAGTAATACTACAATGTGCGTGCATTGTTACGTATTTCCTTTTTCATTAAAAATATTTAACTTTTTATTACTGCACTTGAAATAATTCAATCTTTATAAAAAATAAACCAATAATTTTCATTTTGAAATATCAAACCATACACAGTTAAAAATGTTTCGTACTTCGTACATCGTCAAAATTTACATAAATTTTACGTATATAAATAACGTAATAAAAGCGTTAAAAATACGATTTTTATGCGTGAAAATTTCGTATTTGAGCTAAAAGACGAAAAACTCGTCGGTTCAAAAAAATTACGTTTTTTCTT
>UELX01005863.1:0-12406 GCA_900480035.1 Eupelmus urozonus | reverse complement strand
AAAAAAGATGAAAAATAATTGTATAACTGAAAAATACTGTAATTGGCAGCAATGTGCAATTTTTATACAAACAAGCAATTTTTTTTTTTATATATGCAGGTGTTTGTATAAATAAAGTCATCTAAGATTTTGCCGTGGTGTGTTGAATAATATAAAATCACTTTTTGCAAATTATTGCACAAAATAAGCATAAAATCAGTACATACTTTTGAACAATAATAAAAATTTGATCTTAGAAGACGTTATTTTGATTACTTTACATTTGTAGAATATACTGTTGTATGTATTTCATATTATTTTATTCATACTATGTAATTATTAAGACAATTAGTTTATAAAATAGTTACTCGTTTTTTAATGAGAATAATTTTTTGAGAAATTGATTGTAATATACATATTAAATAAGATAAAAATAATATTGGAATCAATGCAGTATTTTTATTTAAAATTAACACTGAAATTACAATTTTAAATCTATAGCTTTCCCAATATTTGATAAGTCTTGTTAAAAAATATAATTAATGTTAGTTGAATAGATAGAAATATATTTTTTACATGATAATATATTATGTAATTATAAAATTTGTTATTAATATTTAAATTTTTGTGTTATTTATATGTTAGTCTTGGAAATCTCTACTCGTAAGATCCTTTTTTTGTTTTAACCGTTCTAAAATCAATTCAGCAATAGCTTTTTGAGTCCGTCGCTGTAACTTTTCTAATTTTTTAGTATTATCTCGTTTGAGATCCCAATCAGGTTTTCTAGGTGCAAGATTGCTAATATCCTATAAAAATATAATATTTGAAAATTTATTTTATCACTCATTGCAATATTTCGTTTTCTAGAATTAATAGTATTTGATAAATTAGTCATACCAATTCTTCGATTACTGGTTTTACTGTAGCTGCTTGAAGTTGATCTTGTACTTCAGCTTCTACATCACCAGCTTCAGCATCAGCCAAAACTTTATCCTTTAATGTATCATCTTGTGGTTTATAACTCCTAAATTTTGGTCTGAAGTATAAAATAAATTTCATCAATATAATTTTTTGTAATTTAAATTAAAAAATTTTAAAAAGAAAAACAGTTTGAGGTTATAATTGATAAATACTCACGCCGGAAGTTTTGTGGCAACAGATTTATCTTGTGAATTTTCTTCATTTTTTTTCTTTAAATTTTGAAGTCTTTCCTTACGTTTTAAAGCTTCTTCAACGAGGGTTCCCACTTTCTCATCATCAGTCATGTTTGTCAATGTATTGGCAATGCATTTCAAACAGTAAACAAATGCGCCATTAAATTGGAGCAATACATACATCTATAAGATATACCTTACTCCTGAGAACATAAACTATAGAACTAGAGGCGCACATGTGCACAGATATATATATAATATACAATGGTTTCAAATCATATCGGGGCAATATTATTCGTGATTATCTCAGTCGGTCACGTCAAATTTGTTAATGTATTGCGATTTTGCAAAGCGCTGCTGCTGCTCGGATAGTTTGTAAAACCCAACCACCAGAGGACGCACATTCGTAAATTACGCAGACGGTCCAGGCTCTATACTGCTCTAAACTATTCAGGTGTTGTAATAACCGGACTATAGATTGTTATTATTAATTAGAGAATTAAAATGTTTTTTTTACCTTATTTGGTACTTTAATCTTACAATTGTCAGCTGGCAGGTGCCAGATTTTATTTTTATTGCTATGTTGATTATGATAGCAATATAAAAAAAAATTATATTGGCCTTTTTAAAAGATTTCTTTGATTTGGAGATAACCTCAAAGTAATATAATCCTGCATATTCCGTGTAAATACGAAATTCAAACTAATAGTGATAATTAATTATGTTGACTCAAAAAATATTGAATACTATTAAACTTTCAAGAAATAAATTGCTACAGAGCTCAAGTAATCGGTCGTTAGCAACATCATCTGTAATATTGCAAAACAATGAAAAGTTAATTGAAGAAAATACAAAAGTAAAGAGACAATTGAAACAATGGAGAGAACCTGTAGCAACGATTAAGAAAAGTGCAATAAATATAGATCCAGAAAATAAATATTTCAAAATTTTTAAAATAAATCTTGATCCAACTCCATCAGGCCTTAGAAAATATGTAAAAAACTTGTCTATAAGGCAATTAAAAAAACTGCAAGAATTTAGACCAGAAAGGAACGAGATTTTAGGACCCGATTTGGGAGCAGCTCATTTTATTACTTTTCATGGTGGTAAAGTTAAATTTAAAGACAGTGACAAGTGGATAGCAGCGGACATGGAGAAAGAAAGAGTTAATTTACCAAATGTTTTCAATCCTAATTATGTTTTAACAGAAATTGATGCTAGTGATGTAACTCTATATTATGAAGGCCTTGCCAATTTCATAGATTTAACAAGACTTAAACGAATAAGTTTTGCGAGATCTCCTGTCTTTGATGATTGGTGCATGGATAAAATTTCAAATTTATTTCCAAATCTGGAACACCTTGATATTTCGGATTGTCCAAAAGTATCAGAAAGGGGGTTAGAAGCACTTTACAGAATATCTACTCTAAAAACTGTAATTGTAACAAACCATTACAAGTCGGCTGCATTTGAATTGACTTGTATGTTATTGGAAGATTGTGTTCCTGGGTTAAAAGTTGAAATACGTCTGCCATCAAAAGAAATAGAAAAAGAAATTAATGATTAAAATATGAATTTTGTAAATATATTTAATTTGTAAAATATTTAAGTAAGAAATATAAAAGTAAAACATGATATTAACATATATTATCTACATTTATTTTTCTCTCTTTTTTTTTTCACATATCGCAGTACTGTTTTATTTGAAATTCTGTAGTCATGTATATATTCACTATCATTACTTAATATTGTATCATCAAAAGAAAGATTATATTTTTTCCAAACATGTTTCCAACTAATTTTTCTTGTAACGTGTTCACGTTTTAAAGCTAAATTTGTACCACGTTTAACTGCTTTTTTTAAATCCAGCACAGTTGTATTTTTAGGCGGTACCTGCAACAGGAAAAATATGAATAATAAATATTGATCAGCATAGTGTAAAAAGTGTAGTAATTCTATATATAGAAATAGATAATATCTAAAGAATAGCGCATAAATTTGAGTTTGAGGTTATGACAAGTAAATGATGACTGAAATAGGTACATAAAAGAGACGTTACCACAACTGAGAGTCTTGGCAGATTTCCACGATCTAAATAAAGCACTATAGCTTGTCCCTGAGCTACAGCGATTTGTGCATCGATTTCTTCGGCCGTCGGGTCTAGCGGAAGCTCGCGCAATAATGGATCGCTTTCGATAATATTAGCAATAGCCTCTTTAGTTAATTTAACTAATTCCTCATGATCAAAACTTGATTGTTCTTCGTGTTTTTCTTCCGATTGAATTACTTTATCACTGTCTTGGCACTCTTTAATTTCAGACACCGACATTCTTTTGCCTTTTCTTTACCGTAATCTCCATAAACAAGGCGCGCGCAAGCGCAATTACCTATATACTTATACTTATAAGTACCTATTTGTGTAACGTGTAATAGGTATATGCGCCCCTTGTCGAAGGTAACCCCGCGCCCGCACTGCAGCGGCACAGCCCCGCACTCTGCAGGTTCACAGCGCCAAATGGCATATATAATGCACCAACCCCAAGTCCCCATGTCCCTAGTCCCCACTCATCTCAATTCCAAGAGATCAAAGTTTGAAGCTTTGCACTTGATCAGCTAAGAATTGTATTAGGAGAACTGAGAGTTGAAGAAAAACAGTATTTTTTCATAAAAATTATTAAAAATTATTATTCCAATATCCATGAAGAAATATTTAAAAAATGCATTACTCCTTGGACCTTGGTCCTATCCAGCTTCTGTAACCTTTCGCTACCTTATGAAAATTAATTGCATTACTTTTGATAATATCTGTTGCAAAAGTATAAAAAATATTTCGGTATTTCGGTTTGCCACTTACAAAATGCTCGATTATTCTTTGCTATTCCCTTACTGAAGGCAGCTATATGCTGTCTATTCTGTAAGGTCTGCTGCTGATAAGTATTACTTCTAAGAAGAAAAAAATAAAATTAATCTTTTCTACATCTATATATGTAAAGAAAATACTTAATAGCGCATTAACGTTTTACTGCATTACAGATCGCTGATATATATATGATTAATGGCAATTCTTTCTATTATACCTGTAATTTAGACCGCTCGCAAAACTATCAAGTTATCTTTAATATTTTTCATCAAAATGAACTGATTATTGATTGAATGCTAAAAAGATTCTGCTTTTCGATAAATTACCTGATGAGAAAAGTTAAGTTCTTAGGTAAAATATAAAATACTTCAAAATTTAATCGTTCAAATACCTTCATCAGCCTCGTAATTTGCTCGGACGCAAGCTGTTTACGGGATGTTGAAATCACCGTCTCGCGCTCATCTATCGAACCATGTATCTCTAGCTATTCCATTATTAAAGCTCCATTTTTCCATAATCACTTCCCAATTTAAGGAGAATAAGTCCACTACAATCTATATAAATAAAATTTTAATTATACTTTTATTATTAATCTAGATTTAACTTGTTAATTCTACTACTCTTGCTTATTCGTTTCAATATAAAACCGTTTATTTCATCATTATCAGTAATTATCAGGAAAACTAGACTTATTTATTGGTATTATCATGGGGATTGCATGGAGATATAATTTGACAAACAGCCTAGAATCAAGTAATATAATAATAAAGTATGTTTTTATAAAATACTAAAATATTTGTTGAAGCTAGGCGTATTTTTTATTAATTTAATAAAATTAATAAGGAAAATCATAGAAAAGATTATAGTTTAACGTCATCCAATTCCCAAACTTTTCGAGTGATTTCAACATCTGACTAGTTTAAAACAAGAAAATAAGCATATATCTCAAAGTTACGGTAGCTAAATGAATTAGCCAAATGATATATTTCAACTCATTTCCTCTAATCTTCAGTGTAGGTTTTAGACATTAAAACGTTATTTTCCCAAAAACAACTGTGTGCGACTTATTTAAAATGAATTTGAGAAGGCCACAGATATATACATATTTTTTTGTGCAAAGCTTGATTATGCGCACGCTCGATCAACAAAGCATAAGCTAAATATCGTTTTGTGCACGTCGTATCAAAAAATACGGTTCGATACATGAGCGAGGACGTGATTTCTTGAAATGTACTAAGGCTATGCTTGTCAAGCGGGCGCAAAATAGCACATTCCTGCATGCACCAATTTTGCGCCCTAGTGCGGGAATGTGACATTTTGCGTTATCAGCATACAACCGAATTTGGTCCCCGGAGCACCGAAAATCTCTGCTCGTGCCGAAATCCCCTGTTTTGCGCCCTTGTTTTTTTTTGTTGAACAAAGAGAATAAAACTAGATTCATGATGGTTTCTCTAATTTTATACATAATCGCTAGGAATATTTTAATTTTAATAGATTAAAGATTTATTCTAGTTCTTGTTAATAAAAAAAAAAAAAAAACAAAACAAAATAAACTTTTCTATTTTTTTTTTTTATCTTTTGTTTATATAATAATTTCAAAGAGTTTTTACTTAGAATTTTTTTATAATAAATTATAAAAAATCTTGCACTAGCATTTTTTGTAGCAATAACATAAAATCCATAAATGACACTTTGCTTCGATTAAAACTAATTTTTTTAAGAAAAAAGAGGGCAGTAGAGATTTATAGTTCTCAGATTTATTTTTATTAATAAGTTTATATTTATTTTATTATTATTATCATTAAAGAGAACAACTTGAATAAATAACGTTTAACTTAAAATAGAAGTGCTTTTATACTTTTGATCACGACGTCTTTTAAACACAGCAGCATATGCAATGCTCTTACATTGTATAAGAAATATGGTTCAAGACTGCAATAAACTACAATTTTCTGAATTAAATAATTGTAAATTGATAAATTCAAAAATTATCAAACGGAAATGCTTTAGATCAAGTAAGAATTGAATATTAGAAAACAAAAATTAAATTTATTAACCTGGCATATGGTTTTTGTTATTTGCGTTTAAAAGAAAAAGTAAAAATATTTAAGCAAATTTGAGAAACTCAACTTTTTTTGTAATCAAGATCTACTACCTTCTGAAGGTTATTTTTCAACTTCTTGGAGAGGCATATGAATCTACTCCACCTTCAATTTTTTATTTTAAAGCCAAAAAATGTGTCGTAATATTTTAATGTAAATAAATATTTAACCTTTGAAGGATGTGCATGAACGATTTATTTACTATCTTGAACACACTAAGATTTTATGTATTTTATTTGAACCTTTTTCAAATAATTGATATTTACAAAAATTAAATTAGATAAATTATATTATTTATTTAGTATAATATTAGTGTAAACACGTGATCCTCTTTACTATTTCTTAGCAAGCTTATTTACTCTTATTAGGATATTAGAACACATTTTTTGGTTTCAAAACAAAAAATATTAGAAAAGTAGAAATACATGCCTCTTCCAGAAGCCGAGAAATAGTCTTTAGAAAATAGTTGGTCTTAGTTACAAAAGGAGTTAAATTTCTGAGATTTGCCCATATATCAATATGTATATATATATAAAGTAATTAAACGACACTCTAAAAAAATTTAAAACTTCTTTTAAATTTCCATTATATTCTGCATTAGAGGAATATTATAACACAAATAATACAACCAAACACGATTTACAAGATCAATCATTATCATTATTATGAATAAGAAGTCGCCATTAATTCCACGCAGTGTGTAATTGTACGTGTGTATGTACGAGTGTGTAATAGTATGACGGCGATCGAGGATACATCTAATAGACAAACACCTCAACCGATTAAATCGACGCTGCTCACTTTCTGCGCTCTTATTCCACTTCTACATATCACTGTGCCTAAGAATACTATGTATATAATGAAACACACATGTCTGGCCAAATTTTAATATTCGATTTTCTCGTTATATAAACGCTTTCCTCTCTTGCCATTGTGCTATTGCAAATTATTTTTTCCTTTACTTCATTGTATCTCTAGAATCATATATAAAGAAACTTTCAATGATTTCCTCGCTTTTTTCTCTATAATCGGATTCAGAAAATTAGAAGTCAAGATCGTTTACTTATATGTTATTCTGTTATTTCATTTCTAAGAAATCGCTTGATGTATGTATATTTATATATACGTAATAATGTGAGACTTTTATACGTGATGCGCTCTTTCTTTTTCTCTTTCTTTCACATTCTTTCTCTCCCTCTCTCGCTCTCATTTTTTTTCATTTATAAATATGTACAGAAAGAAAACAAAAATATATAGTACGAGTTTCGACGTTTTTTCACACTTTTCAATGATACGTTTCACCCATCCCATCATTTTCTTGTTTACTCACTGTTATAGCGTTAAAAAGACTAATCTTCTCGAGTTCTTCATTCTTACAGAACAATCACGAACACCCCCGATACCCTCTTTAAAAATCGCCTCCTACCTGGTAGACATTTTAGTTTCTTTTCATCTCTCACGCTTGATTGTTTGTTCGTATTTGTTACTTGTCTACCAATTTTATGCCTTTTTGTAACGTCGAATTGAATGTACCTGTGCCGTAACACAGTGGATACTTTCGAAAAAGTTTTTTTTTTTGCCAAACGTCTTTTAAATTTGCGAACAGTAGTCCCTTTTCATTTTAAATTTTAATTTATTTCATCATAACGATGAATTTGAGGAAATGCCACGCAGCTTCCCTGTTTACAAACGTTCGTATAAAAATTTTCTTATGTCTCTTTCTCTCCCACTTGTTTGTTATTTCTCTTTTTACATTATAAAATTTTACAAATTATTCTTTGATAAAATGCAATGTAAAAAAATGACTTTTATTTTATTCCGGTCGGTATACAGTTAAACAGTCTTGACGCAGATTTTTAAAAGACGTTGTGGCTCAACAAGATAATGTGTTTTTAAATCGTAACGTTAAAATTTCTATAGAACGTGTAAATTCGAAAAACAAATTAATGATAACTTTATTGAACGAGACTATTCATTTTTTTTGTTCTTTTTTTTTTTAATGTTCTTAATTTTTTTGGTAGGAGTCACGTATATATTACAACAGATTTTGGGCGAGTTTAGTCGTTTTTGCGACCCGTTTATTCGCATGTATTTTTTAAATCATTCATTATCTATCTAATTTTACAAGCCTTAGCATTAGTATTATATTAATATATTCAATACGATGATGATGATGTCGATAATCAATAAAAATTGCATTTTCATCCATGGCCTCGTATTAAATCATCGGTAAGTAATAAGACACAGGGCTACTATTTTTTCTATTTTTTACCTTCCCATTTTGTGTTAGTACGCTTTTTTTGCTAGCAAAAAAGAGTTGCACCGTCCATCGTACTCACTTTCTTTATACCTCGATTTTATTGTATCTGCGAAATTTTCCTTTTGTTTTTTCAATGCTCTAACTCGAACGAGCTACGAGGTACTTTTTCATACACGACAAAATGGCTGCGTTCGAAGATTTTTAAGATTTTGAAAATTCGCAATATGAGTCAAGGACAGCGTAAAAGAGAAAGAATAAGGGTAGTGAATTTAGGGATCGTTTGCACGTGTATTTCTAAATATTTTTTAGATAGAGGTAGAGAGACAGTAGTAAAGTACTTGAAATGTTTGTACATAGCTCACTTGAATTGAACGTATATACTAAACTTTAAACTTTTTTCATAAAGTATACATTCACCAAGATTAAAAATTTTGACAAAGAATAATATGAATTATTATTGTAAGAATTTTACAAACAATTAATACATTTATCAAATTTAAACAATAATAGATAATTCAAAAAATGATAAATTTCACTGTGTGAACAAAAAATTATTAAAAAATTAGCTACTTCAGAGTAAAAAAATCGGTAAAATAAAACAATAACGAAAATAATAAAAAAATTTCTAAGCTTGGAAGAATTATTAGGAAATTCGATAAAGGCGAATAAAAGAACAACGCTTTAAGAAATTTTATTATTTTTTTTTACGAAAACACATGGTTTCTATTTAATTTTGAAGAATATATTTTACAACAAGCCAAACTTACTTAATATTTGCCACGGTAATCTTCTATTTAAAACTTATTCTCTGATTCGCCATAATTATTACTTCTCTTATGCTCCTTTTAAAAATCACGTTAGTTGTAACAACGAGAAAAGCGCCTTTTATAATAATTTCATCACTTTTTGTTATTTCTTTATATTTTTTATATGTTCTATAATACGCAAACCTTCGGTAAAATTCCTCGCAAGAACCTACATACAGCAAAGTTCTATTTTGTTCGAATAAACTGGAAGAAGAGAAAAAAGAACAGACATCTTTAAATTTCTCTTCCAGAACGAACGTGACTAAGAGAGAACATCAGAAGTTTTGTTCATTTACTCTCATCTCTTCCACTTATCCGCTTTTTGTTTCTCTTTCTCCTTCTTTTTAATTCTCGTTCACGCGTGTGGAAATTAATAAATCCGTAAGTAAATGTTATGCGTTAATTATAATAATAATAACAATAATGACGAGGTGTTCTAAACAGTGCTAGGACTAGTGCTAGTGGGTTTCTTTTTTTGTTTTGTCTCTCTCTCTCTCTCTTTCTCTCTCTCTCTCTCGCTTTTCCTCGTTATTTTTTTATATTAGAGAACATCTCTATCTCTTTCATTCTTTCTCGCTCTCGCTCTCACTCTCTCACTCGCTCGTTCTTTCTCTCGTCGCTGCATGTAGACCGGGTCGAGAGGGGAGGGAGGGGGCTAGCGGTTAAGGAAAGAGGGCAGCGAGGACAGGGTGGAGGGAAACACGATCGTAGCGCGCGTGATGTCCGGCAACTCTTTTGTCGTACAGTCGACAGCACACGAGATGAGAATGACGGGGAGCGAGGGTGCGGGGATGAGGAAAGGTAGGAAGAAGATTTGGGCTGGGTGCATGTGTGTGAAAGGTAGAAGATGGAGGCCTTGTTAGTGCGGGGGTGGCGGCTCAGTCGACTGATTTCTGCCGTCGACGGTCCTTACGGGTTTCCGGCGTGATGGGCCCGTGGTAACGCCTACGGGTCCTACACCGCCGCGAAGGTATGCGGTTGGCGCCGGTGGCGTGGCCACCTGTTCCCTGATTGTACCGGTACCGGTATTTCTTATTGGCAGTGGCTGCTGCAGTACCTATAATGAAAGAAAAAGAAATAATTATTAGGAAAACTGCGACTAAATTGTTAATTTTACGACAAAATTAATCAGCCTCTAATCTGTAGATTGACAAAATATTTGTCAACAAATTTGCATTATCGTGGCTATTCAAAATAAAAGTTTTTGTGGTGAATTATTTTATGTTTTACTGGCTAACGTATTTACGACAATGAAACTTTTCAGTGCATTTTAAACTGATACTTTTTGCATGAAGTACAGTTTTGAGAAAAACAATAATTACACGTTCCAACTATTATCTACTAATGAAGATAACAAAGAAAATAAATGACACAGATAAAATGTTTGTAATACCTTTCGTTGGTGTGCCCTTATGAAGTTGGTAGAACCGCTTTAAAAGACTAAAATTATAATAATAAAATATCACAATCTAATTTTAAAGAATTTTTCTTCAAATCGAAAACTTTCAAAATTTTTATTTGGCCAAAAACGTTTTTAATTATATTTTTTATTTGCGAAACAATTTATATTTTATATAAAAATATTGGTACTAACTAACTTTTAAAACCACAAAAACTTTTAATTTAAGAATCATTGTCTCAAGAAAAGTAATTATAAAAATTTCAGTAATATCTTTTATTCACACCTCAACAATAACAGCTACTTTATTGCCTTGAAAAGCGAGCATAAAGTAAAGTGACATGAAATACCTTATTTCCCGAAAATTATAAAATAGAGTATTTTTTTTAGCATTTTTATTATTCTTTGTAATATTATTTGTACTATTATAAACATTATATGCTCATACATACACTGACACAAAATTGAGATGTGAATAAAGCACTATATTTGTATATATAACCACGGAAATACAGTTAAGTCAATTATTCCCTCGGGTGATTACTGCCCCCTCTTCGCTTGGTCAGCAAATCCACCTGTGTAATTTGCGACTTTATGTCCTTGTTACATAATTGTACTATTATTACTAAATTTATGCAATATATTAATGATTTATTTTAAACATTGACTAAGGAAAGGACATTTGTGGCGATAAGGTACTTTATTTTTACCGTAACAATAATGACCACTTATATTTTTATTACATTCTATTTGCTTGTAAGAACGTGCATAAAGTGGCATATTATTTCTATAAAAGAGTAAGAAAAAATAAAATAAAATTACTTTCTGCGACACTTTGGGTAAAAGTACCACATTATCTCCCGGCGCCGAAAATTGAATGCGGCATTTTTATCCTTAGCACGTGCCGAAGGCCTCGGGTATAAGCAATTTACACACGCTATGTACACACCCATTTTTCCTAGTATGAAAATAACGCCACTATACATACAAATTTATTAAATATATAAACTCAAATAAGTGGTTGTAGTTAAGACGGAAATAAAGTGCTTTATGGACCTGAGGATTAAAGTCGATTATTCCCTCGGGAGATTGCAGCTCCGCATCGCTCCGGCAGCAAACCCGCCCGCGGGGATAATCTGCAGCTTCACTCTCTTGGAGCATAAAAAATTACGTACATACTTATTTAGCCTATGCCATTAGACGAAAATATATTTGTCTAAGAAAAAGAACACAAGTTTGCTTGTCTAATATGTATTCTAAAGCTATAACTCTTAAATCTAATTATTTCAAAAGCATTTCTAAATGACTTGTCTTTTACCATAAATTTTTTATTATATGATGATAAATTTGATAAAACCGTTGATGAAAAGTTCTATCTAAATCTATCGAATGTTAAAGACATGATAATCAAAAAACGGTCAATTATGTTCGTAAGTACATGTGTGCACGCGCGCGCGCGCGTGTGTGTGTATGCGTGTGTATTAATGTGTGTAGGGTGAAGTTCATTTAGTAGACCGGTATTTATAATTTTTTCAGATGATTAGACTACTAAACATTTGAATGCAAACTTACAATTATAAGATGCGAATTAAGTAGAATTTTAGTTGCTCGACACATAAAAATGCGACTGAAATTAAAATGTTAGTAGTTAAATTTGCTCAAAAATGCGATTGAAATAAAAAAATTAGTAGTTAAAATTCTAATAATTTTTATAATTTCGCTTATTTAATAATAAATAATATTGAAAATAAAATGATACTAGCCTTACCCTGGTAGAAACGTTCCCCATTTTTTAGCCAGCGGATGGCCAACTGTGAAGAATTAGACATCCACTAGCCTAGTTTTA
>UELX01005862.1:0-12411 GCA_900480035.1 Eupelmus urozonus | reverse complement strand
CCAACTTTTGCCCCTGAAATACGGGGCGAAAGTAGCATATTTTTCCCGAAAATTGGTTAGCGGGGCAAAAGTACTTTATATATGTATATAAATACCTATATTATAAAATTATTTCGCCGCCGCCGCCGTGTATAAGAATTTTCGAGATCTGCCTTACATCCGAAACTAGCCGTTATTTCAAGGGGTTTTACGATATTATTCCACTTTTTTACGTTATTTTTCGACATTTTCACGATATTTTTCCACTTTTCCACGTTATTTGTTGTTAGTTTTACGTTATTTACATCGATTTGACGTCGTTTTCATGATACTTTGCGGTATCTGTCTCTAAATTACCAAATATCACTTTTTATCTTTAAAAATAACCTTCATTTTAGAGGATTTTACATTATTTTGTCACTTTCTTAGGTTATTTTTGATATTTTATAATTGTTCTCAGTTTTATTTGTTTTTCAAATTTCAAGAAGGGGGCTGCCGCACGAAGCGCGCAGGGGGCGAAGCAAGCCCCCCTAGTATATATATATATATATATATTTTTCTTAATTTTTTTCTCTTTTTGATCTTTTTATGTTCTTTTTTTCTGAAGCAAAATTGTTTCGACCCCGCATTTCAAAATCCAAAGTGGTCTTTCGGTTGAGAGTGGAATAAAATACTATGCAACACGGGACAAAAGTAGATCCTTCCCTTGGGTGAATTTACTGCCCGAACAAGATTATTTTTCACGAGGCTGCTTTTACTGCCCGAGCGAAGCGAGAAAAAAATTTTTCCCGCGGGAAAAATCTGCTACTCTTGCCCCTTGTTGCATAATGTACTATGATATTAAATGAGTCGTTGGTAAAGAAAAATAATGGTAATCTTTTTTTTTTCATTGTTAAAAGGCATATTAAATATCAATATAGAAAAACAATATCAAGTCATTATTAAGTATATATCAGAAATTATAGTAAAATTGACACAATCCTCAAAAGTTTTTTTTTTTTTAAAGATGCTCAATCATTTTTGGATTTTTTTATATAATGCAAAGGTTAAAGTTAAATACTATAAATTTAGTAGCTTATAATTGCAAATTCGGTATTTTACAATTTTAAATTAAATATTAATGAAAGTTTATGGTTTGAAACAGTCCCGAAAAAGTGACTAAGCTATATAGAAAAACGAAAGTCTCCTTAAATTTGTCTGTAACTACTGATTTCTAATATTAGGCCGCATATATGCACTGCCCTTACTAAGTTCTTGAATCCTAATTTTTTATATTTTAATGCAAAATTTTTTATAGTATAGAGGAAATATCTTTGTTTTCAAGTAGTTAAAGGAAACACAAAAAATAATAAATAAGGTAAAGGGATTTTACATCTTGTCTCTGTTTCTCCTCCCCCCCTCCTCTCTCTCTCTCTCTCTATAAAATTTCAGGTTTCACTATATGTATATATACACTATTGAATGATTATAGGGGATCATTTGTTATTTTTATTAGTAATTATATAGATTTCATAATCTTTTACTTCTCTGTACGTGTGAAATGTATGATTCTTGATACATTGTAAGTAGAATAAATTTATTCTGCACCTTTTTTCTTTTTATATATATTTACAATATTTAATTCAATGATATCCTCCTGTAAAAATTAAATAAGTCCACTTTACGATTTTTTAAGAAACTATGATTTTAATATGTAAACATGCGCTGGAGATATGAAAGCGAATTGAAGCTAACGCTTAGCTAAATTATTTAGATACTATTAAATACTAATGTGATTGTGACTTTAAAAATCTTTTTTTCTTGCTACAAATAAAATTTAAAGTAGTAAATAAAATTTTAAATTAAAATTTAATTAACAAAAAAATTTTACTTATTTAAATTACTATTATTAAATTCATTTATCTAAATATAATAACATTTAAATATATTCTAACGTATTTGTTATCTAAAAAGTAATTTGTGAAAGCATATACTTTGTTTTAATCAAACTACTGGAAAGACTATTGTTCGTTAGGATATTGTATAGTTAAAAAGTGAATCTATATATTGATCGCCGTGAACGTCATGAACAAAGACTTAACTAAAAAAATTTTATGCAAGACGCTTCTTCATTATACATTTTTGTCTAGAGAAGAGACGCTTCGTCTCCTGAACTCATACACAGTTAAAAATGTTTCGTACTTAAGTCCGCATTTTACGAAATTCTTGCGTATTTGGGTCCTTTTTTTACGAAAATCAATTCGTCAAAACTCTAACGCAATTTTTTCGTATTTTAATTCAACTACGCAAAAAAAACGTAATTTTTCGAACCGACGAGTTTTTCGTCTTTTAGCTCAAATACGAAATTTTTACGCATAAAAAACGTATTTTTAACGTATTTATTACGTTATTTAAAAAACTTAAAATTTACGTAAATTTTGACGATTTACGAAGTACGAACAATTTTTAACGGTATAGGCTTAACTAAGCGTCACAGCGAAGCAAAAAATATAAGTATATCTTTTTATTTAATTATTGTAGACTTATTCTAAAATAGATCCGATAAGTAAATACTTCTGTCGGATAAATGAAGTAGCGAGTTGAACAACTATATAGTTGCATCTCTTTGTCCTACTATATGAATACGACCCTCCCTCACCAAGATGTAATCTAAAGCAAAGCCTCGTAGAGTATATATAGGAATAAGATGAGAGTATTTAAATTTCCGTTGCAACTTTTATGTTTGCCTTAAGGTAATATCCGCGTTTAGTAAAAATATGTACTTTAAATACATTATAAAATGCTTTTTTTAAAATACATACACAAATTAATTATTCGTATGAATATTAATATAATTTAGTTATATTGTAATTTATATTTGGAAAAGACTGTAGATGCTATTAAAAATATTTGGATCACAATTTATCCAAAAAATGTATTAATTTATATAAGAATTTAATTAAAAACTAAAATTTTATACCCTTTAATGATATATACTATGGTATAAATTAAGCTTAATAAATAAATTTATTTTCTGCAATGATTTTCTTCTATTGAAGGCTGGTAGCGGGACCTATTTGTATTTTTGGAACCAGCGGCATTTTTATTATTAATATTCTTTTTGGCTTCTTGCCACGGTAATGACATTTAGGCTGTATATATAGCTGTATATACTGCAACCATTCATACAAATTTATACAATATCCTTATAATTATAATTTGCCATCAAGGGCGCTGCCGCGCCCTTAGATATATCTTCAAATGTTTATTATATATAGTACTCTTATTAGTAGAAGCCAAAGCTTCAAACAAGTTCAAAGAGACTAATTAATAGACTCCAATATACTTAAACTGATGCAAAAAACGCAGTAAAATTTTAGATTTTCGCACCAGTCTATTATAGTTTTTAATGGTTTCTATTAGTTTGTTTCAACAGCTGGGCGAGTATTCTATCCACTTGACAGTTCGAAAAATCCCGCCATGCAAATCTCCATTTTCGTAATAATCAGCCACATATATATATATATATATAATCTAAATTGATACTAATAATATATTATAATAGATTAAAATAGAAAAAAAAAAATAAAAATAAAGAGATTAAAATAATGTCATTTTTATAGAAGTACTAGTAGCACGAAAACTGAGTCAAATATCTTGATAGAGAAATAAGAATTATAATAATTGATTTCGCTCGGACAATGAAAGCGGTCGATCATTATATAAGATTGGATATGCCAAAAAAAGCATTCTTTGGACTTTGGGTGATCTACGTGCATTACCGATCACAGAGAGCGCCGACCGCCGACCGCAACGAGTCTGCGTTTGCCGAAGCAGAAATAAGATAATTATTGTAGATCATCTTATCTTGTATACAAAGCACGTGTCATTCATCTGAAGATCTCAAAACATCGTGAAGGGAGAACCCTGATATACGATCGCATCATATATACGAGGCGACTGCGCGCGGTCGTAGAACTTTAGAGGTTTGACATTCCATTTTGACAATGGAATAATTCCAGGATAATACCTAGTCTGTTAGAGGGAGAAAGTGACAAAATTTCCAACTAAAAAACACGGTAATTTTTATAATTAACTTTTCGATAGTAATTACATAAAAAACGCTAATAGTTTATTAAACAGCTTAGACACTACATGTTATTAACAAACTAGTGTTTGACAATACTTTTCTTTTGTATGATGATAAAAAACAATTTGATAATATTTTTCTAATACAAGCTGTAGTATGTAAGTTCTTTACAGTTTGTGTGACAAAATTTTAAGGTTAAGTTTACAAGTAAATTTTTCTTTCTTTTGTTAATCAATTAAATTATTATGTGAATAACATTTGGTATTTTGTTCATTATTAAGTTAAATACTTATATTTTATTAAAAAGGAAATTCAGGATGTTTATTTAATCCTGGCAAGAATG
The DNA here is from genome assembly GCA_900480035.1 of Eupelmus urozonus. Taxonomy (NCBI): domain Eukaryota; kingdom Metazoa; phylum Arthropoda; class Insecta; order Hymenoptera; family Eupelmidae; genus Eupelmus; species Eupelmus urozonus. The sequence goes on along the minus strand of UELX01005862.1, from coordinate 8,020 downwards.
TAAAATCACAGATACGGCCTTTGCTACCTTGATCAAGTTTGTTTAATGCTAATACATCTTCATCGTCAAGTTTCCAGTCAAACAGCTGAATGTTATCATTGATTCGTTGTGGATTTGTACTTTTAGGAATGACAGCAACACCTTTTTGAATTATGTGTTTTAATGCGATTTGTGCTGGAGTTTTACCATGCTTTTCAGCAATTGCTAAAACAGTTGGATTGGCTAATAAATCGGGAAGGCTATCAGCTTTGCCTAAAAGTTTTACCAAGCCACGTGTTCCAAGAGGTGAATAGGCAGTTAAGGGAATTCCTTTATTTATGCAGTACTCAATCTAAGAACAAAAAAAGCATTATTCTTACACCAATCCAGATATTTCACTAAGCATTTTTATTATTATAATTTATAAATATAGCAGAAATGTATATCATTATTTTGATCGTACTGAAATAATTACTTAGTTTTATTTTAAGCTTAATATTTAATTTTTAGACCTAAACTTTTCATACCATTTCATTCTGTTGGAAATACAAGTGCATTTCAATTTGTAACATAGAAATGGGTACTTTGGCTGCATTGAGTACTCGATCAATTTGTTTGGAATTGAAGTTTGATAAACCAATAGCCTTGGTCAATCCATTAACAACTTGTTTCTCCATTTCTGCCCATACAGCAAGATGATCAGTACTGGGATCAATTTTTATTTGGCCATTCTCATCTTTTGGATGCAAATCATCTCCTTCTTCCACAAATGCAAATGGCCCATGAATTAAGTAAAGATCCAAATAATCTAACTGTAGATCTTTTAGGGATTTCTTCAAATACTTTTCTACACCTTCAGGCCTATTCCCAGATGGAGGCAACTTCAATAATAGAAAGATTATCTTAGTTCGTAAAATAATTTTAAAAACGAGTTATTTTAAAATCAAATGACACAATAAACTTACTTTTGTTACTACAAATAGCTCCTCTCTTTTTATTTTACCAGAGTCAAACCATTTTTTTAAAACTCTACCAATAACATGTTCGTTCAAGTATACTGGTGCACAATCAATGTGCCTATATCCAGCTTCTAAAGCATTGTCTATAGCAGCTTCGAGTTCTTGTTCAGATGCCTAAAATAATTTTTAAAGATACATTTGAAATTCATTGTGTTGATATTGATAATGATTGAATACAAATATTTTAACTGATATCATAAATAAGTATATTTTTATTTGTAACAATTTATAAAAAAAAAAAAATAATAATTACTTAATTGTTCTTATTCTTGAAAACAAGTTATAAAAATTATTATTCCAGTTCTAAGAATTATTATATAGATTTATCAGAAATACCATAAAAATGTTCTTTATTGAGTCCAAGGTAAAATAAATTATAAAACCAACAGAATCTTTTCAATTAAGTTAGAAGTTTTCAATTATTTTTACATAAATTTAGTAAATAAAGTTGTAAATTAAAAACTAGAATCATAAGAAATAAAGTAAAAAAAATATTTATACATTATTTTTATTTTCGCTGAGATTTTATAACAATTATTCATTCTATAACATACATGTGCATATACGTATTTAAATTTCTTTGATAGTGTAGACAAACAATTACTTATTTAAAAAAAATGATCTGAAAGTCTAAGTAATTATGCTGTAGCCTTTGTGCTAAAAACCTTGAAATATTTATTTTATATATTGACTCATAATAAAGGTAATTGTTTAAAGTCATGAATATAAAATGATTGAAAGGCTATAATCACATAAACGCATGCACGCTTGATGGATACGTTTAGACGTTTGTGTTTTTTTTTTTTTTTTATTAAAAATGGATTTGTTTAAGTGTAGCTACTTGAATTTAAAGTTTAATCTATTAAAATTAAATAAAAACTATTGTAATATTTATATAGATGCACTAAAAAAATTTTATAAAAGTTCATGCTTGACTATAAAAAACAAATTATTTGTATTTATTTATTTATTTATTTATTAAGGCATTTGATAAAAAATTTGCAGTTCATTAAAATTTAGCTAAATTTGCTAATGAGCTTATATATTTTATTCCCTGAAAGATAATAAAAATTGGAGAAAAATTAGCACATCGGCCGGCGTTCTCCAAGGAAATGTCTGTGGAGAAAGGTCACTCACCTGCCAAGTACCAAATCCCACGATCGGCATGCGCTGCCCGGTCGGCAGAGCCAGAGTTTTCGTTGGGCTCATTTTTTCTCTCCCTCTCTTGTTGTAAGCTTAAAAGGCAAGTAAGCGCGAGACTGTCCGTGAGCATGCAGAGACAGCAGCGGAATGTCCAGCTTCGCGAGCCAAAGATCTGGCACTGAAAAATCCCCGAGGTCCGAGGCTTTTTTTCCAGAGCTGCAGCTTCCTCTACTCCGGCTCGCGTGCTCTTTGTACAGTCACATGACGCCCCTCCTCCAGGACTTTCACCTATCGTTAATGTGGCCACACTCGTTCGATTCCGTTAGGACTGCATTTTTTCTCGATTTTTTCTGTCCCTGGAACAGAACGTCGATTCGGTCTACAAGCACGTCTATGTGTTATTATGTCGCGAGCATGCAACTATTGTTCGAGTTCTGCAACAAGTGCGCACAATCGTTTTTTTCAAGGCTACCGGCACGCACGCGGAATCCTGCGATTTTCAATGATTTACTCAAAGATTGCATAATGCCCTCTTATTCAGGCTCGCCTAGGTATTGCTTTTTCATTTTTTTCTTCACGCGGACATTTACATTTTATATATATATAAACTTATGTTGCTAACAGGATAAATGTTTATGCGATCGATCTGCGATTTATAGAGATATCAAAATAGTTGGTTGCGTTCAAAGATAATATATTGCTAACATTTGTATCTTGGTTTAAACTTTGTTTTAATAACATAAAAATAATTTTTTGAAATTTTGAATTTAAAAAATCAATTTACTTATAATAAAAACTTTAAATATCCTTCTCTGCACTATAAAGAATAATAGGTTGATTATCTTCAGTGAATAATTATTTCAGTATTAATAAACCGATAGTATATTAATGTCTGCAATGAAAGTATGAAGCAATTAAAAGATCCTTTTTACTATGATAACAATATCATTGAGTATTTTCATGATATTTAATAAGTTTAAAAATAATATTATTCAAAGATCATTATAGTTCCTTTAAAATATAAAAAGCACATCAATATTTCATTAAGAGAGCTATACATACGGTAATTATCAATTCCGTAATTTATCTCATGAACGGATACGTATATACTAATGTTTTTTCCTGCCAGTAGTTGTTTCTTGACTCACGTTTTATATCAGTTTACTAAATTTACCATCTACAAGCGATGCCGTGTTATTTTAAACAATTATTTTATACAAATACGCTATAAGATTATTAAACTTAATTTTTGTAAATATTAGGTTTATTGATCAATTCAAGAAAGCATATTGGTTTACATGCATGGAGTATCTTTTAGTTTGCCGACTTTTAAGCGGAATAAGAACCGTTCTCTTTGGAACTCTAAAAAGTTAAAATTATTTAATTTGTAATATTTTCAAAAGAATTAAATCTAATAAATAATTAGATTAAATAATTTAGAATTTTAATACTTTTAACTTCTTTGAAGCAATCCGCAGAAACATCGGCAAAATAAAAGTATACTACTCAATTCAATATTTTTACTCGTTAAGGATCACAAGTATTGTTTATCCTTCATCTTTTTAAAATTACACAACCATGACTGGTAATTTCATTATCTTTTTAAAGAATTTAAACATTTTTTTTAAATAAATATTATTTTTAATGAAAATTTTTTTATATGTATGAAGTAGTATTTTTTCTTTTTTAACAACTGTAATTACAAAATTCTTTTTTTACTTGTATCTTCGAATAATCCTAAAGGTGATAAAGTGATCATACTCTCTAAAAGAAAAAGTGTGAATCGAGCTCCAAATTCACACTTCACACCTCTTAAAGTATCTGCAAATGAGAGTTGAAAATTCATAGTTTTTGTAATGTATTATTTATCATTAGCTTTAAATATAGCGTTATTCAGCAAAAAGGAAAAGTTGCAATTTTTGGTACTAACTTACAATTAGAATTTCAAAATGATTTTACTTCTCTGAATAATCGTTTGCCGATCTTAATAATTATATTTTTCAACTGTAATAATTAAAACAATTTTTGTAAGAAGAATATGATTTTTTGTTGACTAAAATTGTATATTGTAAATTTTACTATACAACATAGTATTTTTTTTTATTTTTCGATGGTGTTACAGGTTTCCTACATAATATAATAATATTTGTTAAACCATTTTTCTCGGTGTAGAGGAGCTATATTAGGAATTGAAGTGCCTAATATCTTCAAGGCACGCATCATGTAGTATTATATTATTTTCAAGAGAAATTAAATTACCTATCAAATTCAACCTAGGACCTCTGCTTTCATAATGAATAATTATCTCACAAAGCTATCCCATTTTATTCACATTTTAAGAAACTTTTATAGCAGGCTAGATATCAAAAGTCAAATCATGTGCTCATTTTGGCAAGCCAGATCCTTATATCAATAAATGGGTTATATTTTTTCAGTCAAATACATAAATAAGAAAGTTTTTTTCGTAATTAATCTTTATTATATACGTTATTATATTCTTTTTTGTATTAGCGTAGATTTTTAACACTTAGAAAATTTGTAATTAATATAAGTATTTTAGGAAATTACATTTTGATCCTCGAGTTCTAAAAAGTACATAGATCACACTGTAACTTTTTTTGTTTTTGTGTATAAGCCAATTGCAATGTAGAGAATTAAATTAAAACATAAAGTAGCCTTAAGGGAATTCCATAAGTAAAGTTGAGTTTGTTCCTCGAGCAAGGTGCATCTTTGGTGCATAAAGTATACTATTAATTTAAAAATATATTATAAATTCTCTAATTTTTTTAATTGAATTTACTAAAAATATTTTTAAGAGAAAAAAGTTATTTTATTATTTATCTATTAGTAAAATTTATTAATTGTATTCTAGAAAACATTAAAAATATAATAAATTTAATTACAGGATCTAGTGAAGAATATAGTTATGACGTAATTTAAGATCTCTGCAATATTAAAATGTATACTTGCATAAATTGTGGCGCTCACGTGGATGAGCTCTATCGGCGCTACAGCCCTAGCGTTCTCAAAGTCGTTAAGTGTGTAAGTTCCATTTATTTTACAATATATTTTATTTATATAAATTTTTGTAGTTTTAAATAATTTACATAAAAAATATGCATTTTAATTAACGAAAAATCCAGTAAATTAATAATAATTTAATTATTTAGGTTTGTTAAGTGTTCTTGAAACAAATATTAAAAAACTACATTACACCTTAGCGAAACAAGTACTAAAATATTAAACTATACACAAGGCTAATTAGTATAGTGCATAGCTACTCCAGAATATTTATCCCAATATATAAAAATTCCAATAATAATGCAAGAAAAAATTATTTCATTTTTTTATCAAAGAAATACACACACACAAATTATGAAAGAAATAGTATGAAAAAATTATATATAAATGTAATTTTGAGTGTGTAATATAGCATCAACTGTAATAGCCATTTTGTAGAACTACAATCCGGGAATGATAAGGCATGATTCCTGCTAACTTTTCGCATTTTCATAAAAATTACTTACCATAAATGCAGAAATAAAGTAACTTTAGCTTTCGTATAACTTCCTTTATCTTATTCTTCATTTTGAAATATTTTCTTTTATATTATTTAAATTTTTAATATATTACTAACAAATTACATTTTTTTCCTTGGGTCCTTGCTTCTCTCGGACAATAAACCCATCCTCTCAAAAAGTGTTTACCTAATTTTATTCCCTTATTGCACAATGTGTGCTATATACGTACTAATATTATAACACTGTAAAAGTGCAAAAAAAAGTATACCTATTTAAAAACAAACTACTAAAAATCTTGGTAATTGAATTTTAATAGGTAAACGAGATTCATTATTTCTCTGCATTACTTTATAAAAATTTCAGAAAATTGAAAAGCTTTTTCCTTGATCTATTAATCAATCATGACTCGAGAAATCAAAAGATCTCAAATTTTCAAGTTTCCTTAAATTTGTTGTTACATTATAAACGATTTTGCACTGACTATATACACTATACTATATGTTACTTGTAATTGCATTCACTTTTTATACTATTTGTTCTAAATACTCATACTTATACTAATTAAAATTACTATATCAGATAATTTTAAAAATACGACATCAAGTATAATAATAGTACAATTCGATACTAGTGTGAGAAAGTGATTTCAGACTCGTGTGGACGTTTGAAAAGGCCACACGAGATTGAAATCACTTCGTCGCAGTAGTATCGAAATGTACTACTTTCATTGAATATAGAGAAGTTTTTCTGCTATTATCATAAAGGATTAGCGATGAAAAATTTTTATTCATTAAACATTATAAATTTTCAACTTTTCTTTGCCAGGAGAACTGTGGTAACCTTGCAGACAAATACATAGAGTATGACCCGGTAATAGTGCTGGTAGACTTGGTCCTTCTCGAAAAGCCGGCCTATCGTCATCTCCTTTACAACAGCGACTTCGACTCTTATTGGAAGTTGATGATCGTGCTGATCCTCGGCGAATCCTTCCGTAAGTGGTCGAGCTTCGAGAACGAGTCGCGCGCCCTACAAGTCAACAGTTCCTCCAACTCATCTTTAGAGTCTCGTTCGTTCGAGTACAATAGCAGTAGCAGCAGCAGCAGTGTTCTCATTTTCCAGGGCGAGCGAAACTTTTACTTTCTTCTTGGTCACACGGCCGTGTCGTTGGCTGCCTTCGTCTGCGCTGTCTTGCTCATAACCGAGCTTAGGTGGTTGATATTGAGAAAGCGGCCGCATCGGTACAAGCCAGTGGACCTGGTGCGCGCTCTTGTAATCGGTGGATGCGCAAAGTTGCTTGGTTTGCTAGGTATTGTGTGGCAGCATTTGGCCCCGGAGCCCCATCATATTTTGATTTACGGATACACGGTGCTATGTTTGCTCACAGCTTATTCAGGTATAGATTTTTTTTCTACATTTTTATCCCTATAATCGTATCTCAAACACCAATTCGGCATGCAATAAATTAGTACAGAGTTACGATTATACCGATAGGAGGCATCGATATTTTCTTTTTTCAAAATAATGCATTATATATGAGATTAAAGAAACTTTTAGTTCTCGTCAAATAAAACTCTTGTAAAAAAACATATTTTTTGCCATATAAGATGAATGGTAAATGAAAAACAGTAACATGACATTGAAATCTATCTATTTTTAATATACATAATAATTTTATTACACAAATTGCAATCCTGTAAGTGCAGAAAAATAAATAATACTAGATAATTTCGATAAATACATAGTTTTTTTTTTATATCAACTTCAAGATAGTTAAATTCTGAGAAACATTTGCAGAAACTTAAAAATTTGCAAGAAATTAATTCAAAGTGGTTTGTTTTATCAACTCTTATTTATTTTGTATATTTGTATTAGTAATTTAAATATCCTTTTTTTTTATAAAATAGCCTAAAATTATTACTTTAACAATTTTCAGTTTTATATAATTTACATAAACAATATGTTACTTTAACTAATTATTAATATTTAAAATTGAGTAAATTTTTTTTAAGATAAAAAATTATTTTAAAAACTTTTTATTATTTGTAACTATTTAAATTGATAGTTTCTTGTTTTTAAATATACTTTAAATGGAATTTGTACCTATTAATAAAATAAATTGGCAAAACATTATTGTCTGTTATGTAAATTATATAGTGTGAGCTATTAATACAGATAATACTCATACAAAAACAAATTGAAATTCAATAACTGTTATTTTTTAGAATGATTATTTTTGAGCTTATATTTTTTTGTTTCTATTAATTAAGTACAGTAATTCTGGATTGCTAATAGTCATTGATTATTAAGTATTTGATTTATTGCTTAATTGTAAAACATTAATTTAACAGAAAAAATGTG
>UELX01005861.1:0-12421 GCA_900480035.1 Eupelmus urozonus | reverse complement strand
TGATAAATTCTAAATTGTAAATAGTTAATAAAAATACGGGCTGTTAATAATCATTTATTGTGAATACCGACGTTTATGCCACACTATTGGTGGCCCTTTTCAAGTTTCTGTATAAAAATAATGTATTTTCTTATTATAAGACGTTTAACATATACAAACATCTGTAAAATTATATTACACAAAAATATTTTGCATAAAAAATTTATAATTTATTGACTCTTTGAGATGATGTCGCAAGTATTTTTATACAAAACATTTTTGTGTAATATAATTTTACAGATGTTTGTATATGTTAAACGTCTTGTAATAAGAAAATACATTATTTTTATACAGAAACTTGAAAAGGGTCACCAATAGTGTGGCCGAAAAATCGTTTTTCATAATAAATGATTATCAACAGCATTGCCCGTATTTTTATTAACTATTTACAATTTACTATTGCTGTTCATCGAGCCCTCCATACATTTCTGATAAATTTATCTTTTATCTTTGAGTCTTATTCGATCAAAATATATGGATTTTACACAATACATGGATATTGCATTGTACGACATAATTACTTCTAATACACACTGCAATTCACCAAAACCAGTTCAAAGATTATTCCAATACACTTACCCAGCATATAAATAACAACCAGGCCCGCGGCAACAGCCCCATCAAAGTTTAAAATCAATTTGTACACTCTAGACACACTGACCATTCGGCGAAATCGAATTAAAATCCGGCAAAATAAGGAACCAGACCGATCCTTACACATACACCCGCTGCCGCCTGCGAAGTTATGGTCGATTCCAGGAAGTTTGGGAGGGGGTGGGAGTAGCGAAAGGGAGATTTGCCTGGAGTATAAACTCAGGGTTAGTAAACTCTCGATCTGGCGTTTGAGGGTTTCGACGCCCCCTCAGCCAAGCCAGCCACCTCCGCCCAAACAGCCTTCGGTTCAACTATTCCCATTAAGGTCAGCCGACTAGAAATTCGCCGAAAACATTAAGGTTAAGCTGTGTTGAAATTTTAATTTTTCGGGGATAGCCCGGAGTTTGTGTTGCGGCAGACGAGTTGTTTTAATTCAGGCAGGTGTTGTTGGTAGCCTGTTTATGTTGGGGTAAGTGATTTGGTTACCGATGCCTTGCGGTCGGTAAATGTATTGTTATCCGATATTTCTGCATTGATTAGTTTTGAATTAACGCAAAGTTAGTATAAAATAGTAATAAAATAAAATTAAAGTTTATTTATTAACATCGACGATTACTTATCAAAATGAACAGTTACTTCAGAACTAAGTCAATCAAATAATGATTTTACGAACCCCCAGCGCAGAATCGATAACAAAAGCACATCAAATTCCCCTCACTTTTAGGCAAGCACAAAACGGCTTAATGAGAACGGGAGTATCGGGATTCTGCCATTGTGCACTGCCTCCAAAAGAAAACGAGAGGAGCCATCGAGCACGCGGATAAAAGTGAAAAAAGAAGAAGAAAAACGTTCGACCTTCGCATATAGCAGCCGTAAAAATCCACGGCGCGCAAATTCAATCGGCCTTCCCCGTAAAAGTCCAGACTATCGGAAAATTAGCTCGATTCGCGGCAACACCTATTGTAGCGACTGCGGATCGATCGGCGCTCGTCTATTGTATGCTATGAGAGTATTATATACATTTCTGGTCGGAATCAATCAGCGTGTATCGAATTTGGCTTTCGGTTATTAACTCGCTCGATCGGCTGCTTGTAGGTGGAAGAGTATAGAGGCGTTTTTTGTAAGGGCTTTATGTGGTGGTTGCGAACGATCGATTATGGACGCATCATGGTGAATTTGCGAATTAAGGGGCGGGGATGGTGTTGAATGTGGATCGGTTTTCTTTGGGTTTAGAAACTGAATTTGAGTGGTTATTTTTAGATGAAGGAAGTCTTTCATTTGTGTATAGGGTTTTGTTCATTTTTTAGGTTTTTTTTAGTAGGATTTTAGAATGATAATGAAAAATTTAAATTTAAGATTTAGGATTATTTAATAAAGTTTATTTGATATAAAGACATGGAATCAATACAGCAATAATCAATATAACAGAGCTTTAATTCCCTTCAAAAATTAAACCATTAAAAAAAAAAAGTCTATCTGCTAGTTTTCTGTTCAAATCCTCTTGATGTGACAATTCGATTTTTATTCGTCAATTCATCTATTAAGGTATTCACCAATACAAAAATAGTTTCATCAACTAAAACTCATCAGAAAACAGGCATTTAATCAAAACCAAAAAACACAGTGACCCAAGCACGCCAAACACTCTCCGCTCCCCCAGTCCATAACTCCGCATCAGACAACTAAATCCCAAGCGACCAGAGCGAAATGATCAGCTAAGCAAACAAGCCCGCCGGCAAAGCATTAATCCCTCCATCGTCGCCTCCTCCGCGCAATAAAATCCAGGCCATAAAAAGCCAGCGCGCGATCCCAGACGAAAGCTGCGCATAAAAAAAAGCAGCGTCCTCTCCGCGTAATCATCCAGTTTCCAGCGCGCTGGCCGCGCGACTCCGCCGCGTATATATACATACACATTAACACAAGAGCTCGTCGGGGGGGCCCAGGCCAGCGAATCGCCGAAGCATAAACTGCAGCCAGCGCGGCAGTTAATTTCTGGCCTAGCCGCTGTATCGCTTGTGTAATCATATATTTTTCGTCGGCCGCAAATTCACCGAGCCAGCGCTGGGTTATAGGACGAGGAAAACAGGCGCGTCGCGCAGGTTGTGTATATGTGGCGCTCCGCTCGGAGGCGGATGCGCCCGCGGCATGGTATAACTCGCCTGGCTCGCTGGATAGGCGGTTTTCGAGTGAGCCGGAGGAACGGCTGGGGATCGTAGGAGAGACGGGGAATTGGATGGTTGGAGGGTCGTGGAGTTGAGGAGGTTCGGGCGGGCAATTTGTCTTGATAAAATTGTGCCGTGTTCTACCTGAACAAGTTAGAATATTGGGTGGGTTGTAGGTGGGGTTGTTGTGTTGGATTATTATTTAAAAGCCATAAATGAATGTTAGAGTTGTCAATGGCTATTGTAGGGTTGTGGTTTTATGATTGAATTTATGGTTTAAGGAGATTATACCTCTCTGTCAGTTGATGCTTGACACTTGACCTGAGATATATTTTATCTAAAATATTTTATTTCAATAAATAGATCCTTCTGCAATTGTCAATAACATAAAATGATTTATATTACTTCTTAGTAACCTTTCAGTAGCAACCACACTTAAGTATAATTAGTTTCATTTATTTTGTTGTCAGGACTCACCATAAATTTTTTACCTAATAAACAACCATCATCAAACACACAATACCCACCCGAAATTCCCCCATTCATCCACTTTCTTTTCCCCAACCCGCATAAACTTTTTAAAACAATACGCGTCAAAGCCGCTGTCACCTCTCATTACGCAACGCTGTTTACACGCACGCCAATCTCTAAAAAAATAACCCGCGCAAACGTCGACCCGCCGGTAGCCAGCCTCTCCCCATATTAAAAAACAAAAGGGCTGCGGGTAAAATAATCCTCAAGCCCGCTGAGAACATAACCCTTGACGTCGCGGATGAAGACTGGCTGCTGCGCACGCAAAGTATCGGGTTCTTTTGCGGTCGTGTACGCGAGATCGATGATAAAAGACCCGCGGCGCGGGCACTGCAGTCGTTTCGCTATATACACAGCCGGATCCTCGGCTCGTCGCGTGATTGCCTCGTTATATACGTGCGTTATCGGAGGGTCCCGATTCTCGGCTCGTAACAATGCGATACCGTTCGATAAGCAGTCTTTTGCAACTGGTAAGATTGCGCGTGCTTTTTTTGGGATTTAATTGAGCGGGTATATATAGGGTTTTTTTGTGGAGTTGTAAGGTTAAGGGGAGAGTGCTACTTTGGAGTTATCGCGGGGACCACGAAATTCATTCGAGAGCGATAAGATAAAAATACGTGCGCATGGAATTAAGGTCCCGATGCACTTTTGCGATTTCGCGTTGTGCGCCTTTCTTTTTCCGGGTAATTAATATTCAAGGACTTCTCGCAGTTAGTAACACAGCTACATTATCGAAAATATAGAATAATTAAAATAGCGGTAAAGTAACGGAAAATCGGCCGGATTTTTCACGAATATTTCAAGCCTCAGAAAAATATGCATCGCGCGCCTCCAGCTGACGAGTAATCTGTCTGAAAACTTTTCACCCTAATCCCGCGGCCAGCAAGAAAAGAGCTTTCCATTAATATAATTTTTAAGCCGGTATTATACTCCCGGCCCGCTGCCGAGCCGACTATAATACTGTCTCGCTGAGCTCGGGATTCATTTATTTCACTAGTTGCGGCGCGCTGCGGACGCGATGTGACACCTCTAGTTTAGAGTCCGTCGTGTTGCCGCTCGACGGTGGGATTAAAATTGCAGCGGTGAGATAATAGTGGCGATGATAATAATGGTAAATTTTTGAATAGTGGATGGATAAACGCGGGGAAATATTGTTTTATTTCTCTCGTTAAAAGAAGATATTGCAAGGTCAGAGGGAAGATTCATTATGGTTTTTCTAAAGTCCACCCTCTGGGGAGAGGGTTGAGCGATACTTTTATTTTTATAAGGCGCGTAAATCCTCGCTTTATATTTTTAATAAAAGTAATTTCGAGCGGCGAAGCTTGTACAATTCCGCGCATGTTTATGGTCTTCTGCTTTATGATGATAGTTTATAGCATATGAAAGTTCCAGCGCGCGCATTAACTCGGCGTGCGATTTTTAAAAGCGTAATAATTCTCCGGCCCGCGGGGTATAAAAGATCGCATTCGAGCGCCGAACTAATACAGGTGAGGAGAAAAAAAAATCAAACTGTTTACCCTCGAGTTTGGAGGAAAACAAGGAGGATCAAAAGCGCGCAATCGCAAAAGCGATAATGGAAAAATAATATCGTTTCGCCGGAGCGAGTATACTTTATCAAACGGAGAGGGTGGTGGGAGGGAAGAAAAAAAAGAGGCCGCTCTCGGTGTAATTGTTCCAATTAAAGTGCCACGGGGACCCTGGTTTAATGGCGCGGAAAATTGATTATTAGAGCGGAGGTAAGCGGGAAAATATCCGGACTGTACACAGGCACGAATTAGTAATTCGACGAACCCTCGTCATTATATTGATTTTTAATGACCCGCCGGCTCGTCCCCGTCGCTCTCCTTTCATTTAGTGTTTTATTACAGGGTTATAACGGTGAAACAACGGATACTTTTTTTCAGGAGCTAATCATTATAAACTGTTTTAAAATTCCGAATAAAAAAACAATTCAAAGTTTTACGCAGACGAGCAATTCGGTACAGTCGAAAGCCAATTAAATAACCATAACAAAGTGAATAAATCAGGGAAATTTCAAGGCCGCTCGGCGTCAGCCTGAAAACGCGCTCAAAGCACAGGTAATCAAAGCGCCGGTAAATCATCCCACCCCCCGGCCGTTGTTTTCAATTTTAAAATCAATCAGATCCGAAACAATGAAAAATAAAGTCGCTCTCGTTAATAAATCAAACAGCGCTCCCCTCGTCCAAACAAAAAGCCACATCCCGCGGGGCCGCTCGCACAAGTCCAGTCGTCCGGCGTAAAAAAGACACAGCCGAGGCAAGACAAAACGGCCGCTTTTTTCTCTCTCTCTCTCTCGTGTATCGAAAAACGCTTTATTATGGCGACGCGAGGGCCCGATATACAAGCTAAATATTAAGCGCGCTCGGGGCGCTTTTCCTTCTCGCTACCGGTGATTTAGCTCGCGCGAAAAGAAGAGAACAAAACGTCCGTTTTAATATCCGGCGCGTCTCTGTCAACGGATATGCAAAAGAGCCAAAAAAGAAGGAGGCGTGCTGGGGAGATATCAAGGGAGAAATGTTATTTTACGTTGAGACTCGTTTCTTTTTCTCGAGGAGGCGTGTGTGTGTGTGAGAACGTGTCGTCAGAAGTGGAGCAGGCAAATTAAAAAGGTTACGAAAATGGATGCGCTTTCAGCGACGTGCTGGAATTGTTATGGCGCGGGATGCGGGTTGCATTTTAAGGTGGGATTTTGGAAGGTTTGTTGCTTTTTATTAAGTGGATTAGTTGCATTGTTTGTTGAGTTGAGTGATGTAAGATAAAATTGGTTTTATGAGTATTAGTGACGTGAGGGTATTGGTATTTATTATGGAATTTATGATTGTAAGATATATTTATGTAATGTCGATAGAAATAAATTCGTAAATGTATAATCCAAATTATATTGTAAAATTACTGTGTTTATAAGTTTTATAATTAAGATATCGATTTATTTTTATTATAAAATATCGCTTAAATCTCTTTTATAGTTTTCGAAGATATATTATGTTAAAATATATATAATGAAATTAAATATAATCCATTCTAATACACATACACTATCAGATAAAAGTTTCATGTTTACATTTAAACATGCGTATGTATTTAGGAACCTGAAATTTATTAATAACTATAATCAACACTTCTTAAAAAAAAAGATTCAACTCAAAATTAAATTGAATTGTTCATAATTACGCAATCAATCTCCTTGCCACACCCTTACATCATCAAAGCGAAGCTCAAAGGAACACTTTACTCTTCACAGGTACGAAAACACACAAGAACCGATTAACCAGCCATCTACCTAGATAAGTCACGTCGCAGCTTCGAGCGTGCCGATATAAAAATCCCACCCACAAGGCAGAATCTCGTTATCATAAAAACCATCCATCCTTCTTTCACGTGCTAATACAACCTCACACCAGCTTAATGTCAGCATTGCCACGTGCGAAACGACCTTTAATTGCAGGCGAATTGAAAAAAGGCGCAATTTTCAATTACTCAATGTTTGAGCGCGCTCGTCGAGGCCGAAAATATAGCGAGGCGCGATGGTGGAAATAACAAAATTATTGCACGCTATGCCGGCGCTCTTTGAATTGTTAATATATGACGAATAAATTCAGGCGTTATATTTTCAGGCCACGTGCAATTAGTTCGCTGTTAATTCTTGTAGCGAATATTGCAGGCGGTGTAAATTTTTGGCGGAGGTTAATGACAATTAAAGAAGACACGTGTACCGTAAAGTAAATTTATGAAATCTTTTGTAGCTGTAATTATTATGATGCAATTTGTTTTCGAGGCTATTTGAATTTTAATGCACTGAGGGGGGTTTTATTTGAATTATTTGTATTCGTGAAAATCGTAATAATTACTTTGTGAGCGTAAACGGTGCACCGTAATTTGAATAATGATTAAAATGAAAATTAGGAATTTGATATTAATATTTTCGCAATGCGAATAAAAATGGTAATTCGTAACGAGTGAAAAAAAGTTTTTAATGAGGTGAATATTATAAGATTAACTTCATTAATTTATAGAATTATCGAAGTAATTTTTTCCTCGCGTAATAAGAAATTTCATTAAACAGGGAAGTCTATTTTAGTTTAACAAAGTTTTTAAAGTTTAACTTTATTAATGCAAACTCAAAGTGAGGTTTTTCCCGGGGAGGCAGTGAGGTTACAGACGCCCCTTAATGCGCCGGGGCAAAAATGGCGTTAATTAACGAACGCGCAAAGACAAATTTCTTTCCTTTGATCTTGCGATAAAATTAGCGCAAGTTTAATTGCAAACTTTTTATCCGGCCTTTTTTTTAATTACTATTGATTAGTAGATTAATTACATTGTCCGAAAGAATAAATTCTAATCTAAAAGCCAATATTTACTCTAACTGGGATATATTCACGCTGGGAATTAAAAAAAATCGACGGCTCTGCGTAGAAAAAGCCGTACCTTCTTTTTACTCGCACGTATAAAAGATACGACTTTTTTATTTATAGCCCTTGAAATATTTACTATTTATTTCCTCCCAAACATTTTCATCCAAGTGTTTATACATTTAAATGTATATTGATTTGCATCGAATTAACAGGATTTGAAGAAAATTTCATTGAGTACCGCCGTTAAATAATTGATTCTACGTAATTCCAGCTCATTGCAAACAGCAATGAATTCCAGAGTTGCGCTGAATAATTCAAGGTAAAAAATGGAGATCCCGAAAGGGGTCATAAATTATGAGGATTCGAAAGTTCGTTGTTTACCTTCCGCCACTCAAACTAGTTTATGGCTGGAGTAACATAACTGGACGCGAGAGAGACGTTTCTGCATATTTCCTATTTCTATGCCATATGGCGGCGTGGGAGGCTTCTTGTTGCATTTGCGGAAAATACGTTTTAACTTTGAATCATTAAAATAGTCTCTGTATTGGCGTGGTAAAAATAGGAGAATGTGGGGACTTTGGTTTCATTAATATAGATCATAAATTTAGAATGAGGTAGCGTTTTTTCGACCCATTGAAAAATAAAAATAAACGGTTAAGTAAAATAACAGTTTTTCAATCACAAGATTAATGCTTCGAGCTTTTTTGTCCGAGATTCAGATTTAATTTAGTGCCCCGGGATTCCCTGTCTATTCGTCTGGCATTATCTCAGCCGCTTTCCGCTTTTTGCTTCCCCCTAGCGCGAGCTCACTTTTTACTGACCCTTAAACGATCCTCGAATTACACATCATGTTTCAAATTTGTTTAAGTTTCTACTTTCGTCGTCTGCATTCATAAAAGTGTTACTTTCAATGTAGAATATTGTTTTTACCAAAAGCTAACCATTCATTTTTCAATTTAATATCCAATTGATGTCATTTTTTATTTGTTTACAAAAATGTTTTCTTAAGTAGAAAAGTAACATTCATAACAAATTGCCTTAGCCGTTTGAATCTCGTGCTTTAAATATTTCGAGAGTATAATTCACAAAGACACTTTTCAAACAAGCGCTTCTGCAACCAATTTAAAAATTATCCCTTTGAAACCACTCACACAACAGCTGCATCTTCCATGAATAGAACCCACCCTCTCGGCGAAAAAAACACCTTCACACTTCAAAGCACATCTTCCTCATTCACAAACAATACCCCCAACACACAACCAGCATCCCGCCCGAAACATCCCTCATCCCACCCCTCTCTTTCCCTCTCTTTCACGCGCTCAAAACGCCGAACAATCAACTCAGCAACACACCTACTCATTACCTGCATACAGCTCTATGACGCCGGCGCTCGCGCCAACAGTCGCGTAGTAATTGCAGTAATGACGCGCATTCAGACGGCCCGGAAATTCATCCAGTCTGCCGGCAAACTCGGGCAAAGCTCGCTCCCCCTCTCAAAAGCGCGGATGTAGGCCTTCCGCCCACGCGCCGACTGAAAGCTCGCGCAAGCTCGAATTTCACTTAAAGTTTGAAAAATTGATCGCGCCGAGCTGTATGTGTATCCCACGCGAAGGCCCACATTTTTCAAGCCGGCGCGTTAAATAAGTGAAATTTTTCTGATCTCCGGGCTTTTTATGCCCGCGTACGGCAGCTAGGACGCTGAATGTTTGATGACGCGCGGAGTGGCGCGAGCGCGACTTGCATGATAATTCGGCTCGCTACTAGGTACAGCTCTGCGTGCTCTGCTGGTTTATTGATTGAGCCGCGGCAGAGTGATTTTTGGCATTAATTGAGACTAATGCTTTAAAGATGCAGCGGAATGTAAATGCCGGCTAAGTGACGGCTGGGATTGATTGGAATGGGGGTGATGCAGTAGGGGAGGGCTGTGTAGGTGTGGGGGCTTGATTTGGAAAGTGGCTGGGGGGTGCGGGGAAATATCTATCTTTTTGTTTTGCGCGTGAAAGATTTAGGAAGATTTGTTGGGCTGTTTGTACTTTTATGTGGGTGGGTTGCGATAACTGATGGTATTTTGATGAAAGCATTAATAATTTTTGTATAATAATTTTTGTATTATGATAGCGATATTATTCTAAATTTACGGTAAGCGTAAAAATTAGTCAATCTGTACAAACGTAACTCAAGTCCTCAAATATTATTTCAACGATCCCCTAACAAAAATCAACCGAGAAGTACAAATTCAAATGCGGGCGTTCGCTAAAAATACAAACTGCAGCGCTAAATCGATACTCGCCCGCAAAAAAACCCAACCCTCCTCTGCCAATCGAAAAACGAGAAATCAGAGAAAACGCAGCTACCTCCAGCCCCATCCAGACTCGGAAATTTCACGCCCTGGGAGAGAGCCATCGGACACGAGTAATCATCGTGCTACAGTGCTGGGAAAATTGCTCAATCCTGGCTAAAAGTCGAAGGGCGCGCTAAAAGCTCCGGCTGCAAGCTCGGAGCTTGCGCGCCGAAGAAGTGGATGAAGTAGAGCGCGCGGCTAGGAGCAATTTTTAAATTAGTTTGCTTAATTAGAAAAAACATCTGGGGTCGGGGGGGGAGGATAGGGCCGTGTAGTTTTCCACGCGCTAATGGAACTTCCGGCGCGAGGGATGGCGCCCTCTCAAAGCCCCGGGATTACGCCTGTACACCGATATACAGTCGTTATACTTTTTTCCTCGCAGCTGAAAATTCTCCCGCTGGCTCGTTTAATTAATGCACGGGCTTTTTGTTTTGATTCATGCGCCGACGAGTGTGATATATTCTAGGTCACGGCTATGCCTTTTTTAACGAATACGCAAGCTCCTTATGCAAGTTTCACTAGAAAGCATAACTAACGAGCAGCGCTCCCCCGGCCAAACAAGCTAAATAAAACTCAAATCACTTCCGCAAATCGCGTCATTCATATTAAAATCACAAACGCAGCGCGCGCGCCTGCCTGAAAGCTCGCATTTGCAAGCTCGCGCACACTCGGCGAGCTACTCAAATTTTCAGGAGCGCTGCAAGCTCCACCCCACCTCTAGGCGCGAATGTCCCGCGCTGCGCATTCAAAGTAGAGACGCGGGGCCTGCTTTTCTCGAAAATTGCCGCGTCCAGCTTGCAGTACACGTGCGCGCCGGCCCTCTCCCCATATGTACCCCCGGCACGTCACACGTACGGTCAAGTCGCGAGCTGAATTCGTTCGTGCACGCGATGAAAGCCGGCGTAATCAGCCGCTTGACGTTTGGCTGTAGGCTCGCTTAATTATACCGAGTGTATGCGCAGAGCGGCAAGACGGGGCCGAGCTTTAAACGCACGGCACGAGTGTGTACCTGGTGCGCTCTGCACTTCTGTTTGCGCCGGGCGTATGGCTGGGAGTTTGGCTGGGGGGATAGCATCGCGTGAATGTCTATCGGTGAGGGAGAGGATGGATCGAGACTTGGCAGGAGCTGGAAGTTGCGAGGAGCTTTTGCTTTGATCGAAAGAGTTTTTGATTTGACTTTTTGAGAGAGTTGGGAGAGAGGGTTTGGCGAGGAGAGCTTTTACTTTGGGCTTGTTGAATTTGAAAGCTGGGCGGGTGGTGTTGCGAAAATTTTTGATGGCTGAGATGAGGGATTCTTGGGAGCGTGTTTATCGGGCGTTGGAGGGAGTGATTGCGTTGGTTTATGCAACCGATATTTTATACCAATTTGATAATAAAAATATTAATATTTATTTTATTTTTGAAGCGACGACGTAACTATAGCGCTTAAATATCGTTGACGCAAACGAATGAAATTTATGCATGGCTCACGAGAAAGCTGGTAAATATACCCACAAGGTAAAGGCCAAAGGGTTAATCAAGAGCACAGCGATGGCTTTGAGAGATTTGACCACAGCAGGTGTAACCGTCGCGTGGCGCGATAAGCCTCAAAATAATTAAATCCTCATAACGCAATCAGCGATAAAAGCGCAATTCCACACGACTCCCACGCACAAAACCCGCTACCTACACCCACCACCTTTTTCCCACCACACTTGCACGTCACTAAAAAACATTAATACAGTCACCTCTCAGCCATCTCACTCCACCCCATCAAAATTCGCAGCAGTCGCTCAAGCAAATGCCATTGTCCCGGCAGTCCTCATTGTTAATACCTCTCTCGCAGTCGCATCGCACAAGACTATCTCCATCCTTGAACGAGTGCTCGTGCGCATCGCAGATGATGCTAATTGCACGCTCGCTCGGTCGCAGGAAAATTAGAAATGTAGGAGGCCTCCGGGCGCGTCACGACGATCCGTTGATATTGCGCGAAGTAGATTAAAGCTCTCTGCGGCAAACTAAGTAATTGGACCGAGTGCAGGCGGCCGCGTATATGGATATAATTAAAACGGGGGAAAATGTTGATTAAACAGATAGCGCGAGGAGGAAAGAAGGAAAGCTTCGAGGCGACGTTATGAAATAGTCGTCGGGGCTTGTTTTAGAGTTATATACGCCGGGTGCTTGCAGGGCTTGCGGTAATCGAGATTTTCATTAGGATCGAGGATGGTATTTTATGTCTGCCCTTTGCGAGATGGTCTTTATTGCTTTGCTTAAGGCTGCTGGTAATTTCTGCGTGAATATTGTTGTAGTACGGAGAAGATGTTGTACTCTCTAAAGTTGAAATAGTGAAAAATCACTAGAAAATAGTGTATATGCACTAAATGGCCGAGTCCAAAATGCTC
>UELX01005860.1:0-12427 GCA_900480035.1 Eupelmus urozonus | reverse complement strand
CTCTCTCACTCTCTCTCTCTCTCTCTCTCTCTCTCTCTCTCTCTCTCTCTCTCTCTCTCTCTCTCTCTCTCTCTCTCGTCTTTATTTCAACGGGCCAAGGGTCCTCGACATTTCTCGAGAAAAGAGAGAGAGGGAAAAAGAGAGAGAGAGGGTTTCAATCTGGAATATGAGAAATAATAAAAAAGCGTAAGAGGGATGAGCGAGAGCGAGATTGATTGAATGGTTTATATATTCGATGACTGTGGTGAGGCTTATGAAGCACACGCCATAAAAGAGAGGGGAGAGAGGGGGGGGGACGGATGAGCAAAAAGGCTCGAGTGCTGCGGTAGATGAATTAAGCTCGTTGAATAATGTCGTTTGATATGCGTGAATTATGCGCGATTACGCGAAAGCCTGTTTATGAGCGAGTTAATTCCTCGAATGGTAATGGGATATAAATAAATTCTTTAGGCTATATTTTTTAAAAATGCTTTTTTATAATCATTAGAATTTTTAGTCAATATACATCTTTTGTAGAATGCAGTACGTTAGAATATACAGCTTTTTAAAAGTGTTAATAAATGTGAGTGTGTATGTATGTGCGCACGTGTAACTGTCAGTCTTGAATAAAGTTTAGCAACTATTATTTTATAAAATTTCAATTTTTGGAAACAGTTTTCATACTACGAAATTTCGTGTCAAAAATTGACTTATGAGATTCTTCATGTTCATTACCACATGATAATTTATGTATAAAACTTCAATTTGTAGAGCCATGAAAAGAGACGTCAGTTATGTAAAACGTCCAAAATGTCATATATTGCTGCCTAAATAAAAATTGTTCGTGGCGTCAGATAAAGTTAACTTTAATTAATACTTACTTCCTTGAAGAACGATAGAAATCTGCTTCAATCCTAAAAACATTTCAAATTCCAATTAATACATACTAGCTCGAAAGAGTGTTGCACTCTCTTTATATTTGAATAAATTTCTAAATTATAGTTCAAAATGTGCATTTTTTGTTTTAAAAATGATAATAATAAATGCTATTTTGACATATATTGTTTAAAGTTACTAAAGGTATTTTGCATACAATATAAGCATTTTTTTTTTACTTGCTTCAATTGCTCTTGAACAAAAGGCGTATTTCAAACTGCCACTTTCTTATACATAAAACAGAAATACATTGGTATATTTTGGAATACTTTTGAAACACTTTGGCATGACAAATATAGTCATGATAGCTATAGTCACAATGGACCACTCCAAGTCAAAATTTTACACGGTTTTTAAAATAGAAAAGTAAAATGTAACCTAATTCTTTCAAGAAACACGTTTTTGTTTTATTTCGAAAGACATTTTCTATGCGATACATTAGTAATGGTCACTAGAATAAACTAAAGAAGATAGCTGTCGCTATCCTACATTTTGACATTGGGTAAATACAAGTCGCAGAAAATTATATTCAAATAAATTGATACTAGTTTCAATTACTGAAAATAAAACTAAAGATATATAGATTCCTAGTGGCTATAACAATATTTTCTCTTGAAACAATCATTATTTCTTTTTAAATATGAATTTTTTATTATTTGAGTAAATTAAAAACAAAAACATAATTTCAGAAATTACCTTTTGGTATTTTTATATTGCTGCAATAGCCATTTTCTTTCCCAATAATAACAAAAAATTTATGTTCATTCTACGTATTCATACTGTAAAAATTAAGTTTAATTATTTTTTTTAATTTTTCCACACAGTATGTTCCATTCCATAATGTTTTATAAAAAATATACTCTTAGATAAAATCTCTTTGATAAAGCCTAGTGCTTATGTAGTTAGTACAGCATTCTTTTTTAATTAATGGTGGCTAAAATGGACTGTACTTATTGTAATCGTAATTTTGCATTAAGAGAGGGTGTTTTAATAAGCTCTTACAAAAATTGCAGTGTACGGTGGTTCTAAGAAAAAAGTAATGCACGTTTCACCGATTCGAGTGAAAACAGTCTTCAGTGGATAATTTAAATTTCTCATAAATTATACACGGTAAATTAGAATGAAAACATTGTTGTATAGAGCGAAGAATCCAAACTTACTTGTGCATAAATCTTGTATGCGACTTTTTCGTTTGGCTTGAATGATGAGTGAATAATTGGTAGAAGCACTATAAATAAAACATAAGTTTTAAATAATCATCAAGGAATGAAGATGATGAATACATTTTCAATTTATTATAATTAAGTTATTACATATTATCCGCAAGGATGAAAATAATTTCTATATATGTATATATATTAGTACGCTATGATTTATCTCCAGAATATCAAATATTACCTAATATATATTATTAAACAGTTCATTACACGTAATTGAAATTCGAACTCAGCATCAACTTGTTCCGTATGCTCATGTCAATGTTTCAGAACAATATAAGTAAATTAAAATTAAAATAATATTGCATTATAAACCCTGAGTTTTAACCAATGAAGTATAATCAGAGCCTGCACTTACTATTATTATTTGACAGTGCTGCTACAACTAATACTTTTACTATGTATCCTTTACTTGATATTTTTACTAATTAATTAAAATAATTTATCTGATAAGAGAATTAACTGATAAATTTTAATGAAATACAAAGAAAGATTTGTCAAATAAAGACAGTATATCAATAAACTTAAATCGATATACTCAGAACCTTAAGAATTAAAACAACGAAATAATTTTTAAATCAAATGAACGAAAAAACTGAAATGCGCAAGCAAGATGGTAGACTAGATCAAGAAGAAGAGAGGGCAGAAAAGAGTTAAAAAGGAGCGGAGAGAACGAAATAGAGAGCGAGAGAGAAAGAGAGATTTAAGGAGAAGTAAGAAGATAAATCAGCGAGACAAAGCGCGGACGAAGCGTAGCAGAGGAGGCAAGAAGCGGGAGATTTCTTTTCACGAGGAGTGAGCGAAAGAGAGAGAGAGTAGGGGGAGGAAAGAGCTTCTCCCGTTCGATAAAAGCTCCTCGCCACGCTGCCCAATATTGATTCGAGCTCTAATCTGCGGAAAGAGCCGGCAAACGGAGGATAATACGAGCTCCGAAGGGGCCGGAGGAGTGAGTGCAATCCGGGATATTCTCGTCATCGGTTGCTTTAAACCGGCGCACGAGTAATCATTTGATAAGGCGAAAGCAGAGACCAGACCTGTACTTCTTTGCATCGAGCGTATGGACTTTTTTTTATAAAAGTATATTGAGAAGGGTTTCGGAGGAAATAAAAATTTTTAAGTATCTTTTTTACTCTACGTTTTTTAATAAAGTTTTATATTTATCGCAAATTTTGAAATTTAAAAATAAAAAAGGAACATTTTTTTAGGATTTTCGGATATATGAAATTTCAGATTTTTATCTTTACTCCTTATTTCCTGTGATGATTTCATCAACTAAAATAATGTTAGTCATTATTACAAGCACGCATAATAAAATTGTAATTCAAAATAATTAAAGCTAACGGTAGAATTCACTCGATGATTAACACTTTAAAGCTCTTTATCTGATTTGCGAAAAAATCCAAATAAGGGCAGTAAAAGCTCGGCATAAAACCTCGGCTTTCTCCGCCCTCTTAAACTGTACAAATTTATAAATTCCAAATGACAATATAAAGTCGTTTTAGCGAAATAGCTCGCTCTCGCTCCAAGGTAAATCTTGCAACTCCCGGCTCGGCTGGAATACGAGTCGGATTTAGCCGCTTCGTGCTTTGAATGTGTCGTGACGTCGGGTAAAATGTATATAACGAAAAGGTATTGCAGTCCTCCCTCCTCCCTCTGTTATTTTACTTTCTTCTGCACCTACTCGAGGAGGCAAGCGCCGTCTTGCGCTCGGCGCAAAAATAAAGGAAGGAGGAAGAACGACCGAAAGAAGAATAAGGAAAAAAAAAAAAGAGGAGAGGAGCGCGCGGGCGCGCGAACCAAGCGGATAAGTAGATACGTTCCTGCGGGCGTACGACTATACGTTCGTCCTTCTTTTTCTTTTGCTGTAGCTCTGCAGAGCTCGTCTTCTTTTTTCCGCTTTCTTTCTTGCTCCGACGGCGGCGGGATCTCGTAATTTGCCAAGCTCCTTCGTTAATCTTCTCCAGAAGGAGTAGCAGAGAGAGAGAGAGAGAGAGAGAGAGAGAGAGAGAGAGAGAGAGAGAGAGAGAGAAAGAAAAAAGCTCTCTCGGACGAAAGAGACTTCCGTTCCAGAATCGAGGAGAGAAGAAAAAATAAAGCGGACAAAGAAGGCGAGAGCGCGGGCGCGCCGTCGTTTCTTGATAGGGAGAATGAAAAAAAAAGAGGAGAGAGAAAGAGCTTGGACTTATTATAAAGTTGACGAAAGAAACTTGCCTTTCCTGGAGGGATGATATCGCGCTGAATGAGAAAATATCGCGCGAGCGAGCGAGCTCAGGCCGGGAAAGAATTATGTAATTGGGTAAAAGATTTTAATATTTTTCAGAGAGTAAAAGCGGGTTCTTCCTATCTACTTCTTACGTCGTAGATTTTCATGGGAAAAATTTTCTCCCTTTCCTCGCAGCTGCAGTTTTTTATTTGCCGGAGGAGACTACTGTGATTACTCGAGCTCCTAACGCGTTGGGACAGATTGCTAGAGAACGCGCGAACTTTTATTAGTGTTCGGATTCTCTGAATTATTGCCTGATTTCGAATGCTTTGGGAGAAAGCTTCGCTTCTCTACGAATTATGTCTTTATAATTCTTTATCCTATCAGAGCACTTCAAATGGCTTACGTCTTTTATTTATTTTAATTAAAATTTCATGCCTGAGGAAAGCTGCAAATAAAATTAGGCAAAGCTCGATTTCATTCCAAAATTTTCCAAAATTTACAGAGCTCAAAAGCTTGCAAGTAAAATTCAAGTTTTATGTTTATTCATTTTTAACGAGTACCCAAGTTCTAAATTATTAAATTTTCGAGCATCTCCCAAACCGATAAGACATCCATACTCTCTATTTTTTTTACAAAAATTTAATTACATGTCCTTAATACAGCTCGAAAAAAGACGAAGCTTAGTAAAGTGCGCTACACGTAATTGGAGCTTGACGCACACTCGTCCTCAAAATAGTATGCAAATAAAAATTCGCCGAGTCGGGCACTTCTTTTATTAAAGTCAAAACACATCCCCCGGGGGAAAAATAGCGCGTGCGCGCGCGAGCGAAACCGGGCAGGGGAGTAGTATTCGCGAAAAGTGTTATGCGCTCGTAAATTCCCGCGCGGCCCATTGTCGTTTAATTTGCGAGGAATGCCAGAGAGGAGACATAACGAGAGAAGTCGGGGCAAAAAGGAAGAGGAGAATCCGCTCGCGGCGGAAGCGAGATGTAAAAGGATTTCTCGCGACCAAATGAGAAATAATAGCCGAGGCCCTTTCTCCGTTATGAACAAGAAAAATTCTATTTCGCAGCTCTCGAGCGCTCTTTAATCTTTCCCCGGGCTCTTTGAATGCTGGAAAAGCAGACGCGCGAATTTATACCATCGGCGGGCTGGAGAGAGAAGTTCATATTTTTTTTCGAGCTTTTATACGAATTTCTGCGTGCTCTTCGTAGTTCTTTGTTTTCTCGCTTTTCCTTCTTCTTTTCGCCGTTTTGAATTATTCGAGAGAGGTTGAGGCGAGCGCGTGTCTTGAGCTTCAGGAATTCCGTTTTTAAACGCCCCTGAGCTCGCCTCTTTTGTGCATTATTTGCGCAATCTTGGCGCAGGTGGGCTTTTTGGGGAGATAGGGCGAGCGACGAGCACTTAGGCTGTGGCTTACCCTTTATCAGGATAATTCGCAAACATTCATGAACAATTCATCTTGATAAAAAAATAGTAGTCGGTGAGAGTAAAAAAATTTAATTTGAAACAAAACTTAATATTCATAATTTTCTATGTATGTATTATATTTATTATTTGTTAAAGCGTTTTAAAATTATTACTATTTTCAAATATAAAAAAAGTTGACAATTATTGTGTTTGGCTTTAAAATTATTAAACATTTGAAATGAATAAATCACTTTCAAACGCTAAAATCGAGCAAGGGCATAAAAAGTAATTGTATTATTACGTTTCTTCTTGAACATACATAAAAACATATTAAATTTCTTAATTATAAAAAATATAACTATTTTTAATCATCGTTTTGTAGTTATGCTTAACACTCTTTCCTGAAAATTAAAAGAGTCTACTTCCTTAGAAAACACGAGCCAACAACCATCCCTCACAGTCATAATCCGCAAAATCACGTTCACAATCCAGCAGCACTAAAAAACGCTTATCCCAGATATATGCTTTGCAAAATCCCCATCGCTTGCTGCCGCATTATCAGCAGTCGCAGCCAGGCAAGAGATCCTTGCGCCTGCGAAGAATCGATAAGCTCGCGCGATAGTCCCATTAACCGGCACCAGCACCGGAAATTGGCTAAATTACGGACAGTGGATATAGTCTATAAGTAAGCGCGCTCAAAGAGGAAGAGGGAGAATGAGAGAAAGAAAAGGATCGCGTGACAAGTGCGCAGGCTGAAGCAGGTATATTTCTCGAGGTGCGGGCTCGT
Source organism: Eupelmus urozonus (assembly GCA_900480035.1). Lineage (NCBI taxonomy): Eukaryota > Metazoa > Arthropoda > Insecta > Hymenoptera > Eupelmidae > Eupelmus > Eupelmus urozonus. The sequence continues at coordinate 5,892 of UELX01005860.1, read as the reverse complement.
AAAAGCCGATCTTTCGCGCGCGCGCAAATTGATAATCACTACGCGACGACCGGAGAATATCGGCGCACGCGAACAAGATGCGAGTTTGTATGATCTTTTGCGACTGCTAAGAGAGTTTTTAGTTTGATGTCCGAAAACTAATATAGAAACGAAAGATAAGAATTTTAATAGAATCAAGATATTTGTTGATTAGTTTTTCAGATGATGTTAGGATTAAAAATAATTTTAATTGCAGTATAGACGTTGCATCTAAGTTAATTTTTGTTGCAATGTCAATTTCATACAATCGTAATTATTTTTAAAAAAATTTTCCAGTAAGTAAGTACTTGTTATAACGCCAACGGCATCTTGATATTCAATTAGCAAACAAAATTACCATCAACCGCTGCAGGCGAGGAGCAAAAAAATTCCTCCTCTCAGCGTCCATCCCACGATGTAAATCCACAAGCAAACCGGGCCCGCTAATCAACGCTAACCCGTAAAATTAAGAAACCGCGCCCCGCGCGCGCAAAAAGCGAAACAAGAAGTTGCAGAGCCGTCGGCGGCTGCCGTAATCGAAGCGATCCTAAACGCAGAAGAGAGCAAAACAGCAAAGCGTCGACATTATGCGGATACGCGGCAGGAGCGAGCGTGCACGCGCTCTGCACATAAATGGATGCTGGAGCGCGAGCGCGCGCGTGCACCTGCGGAATCGATTTAATGAGTGCGCGGAAACCGCACGGGTAATGCTCTGTAAGTATACAGGATGCTCGCAGGAATGGCGGCAATTTCTTTTTGTCTTTGGCTCGCTGCACTCGTTCTCGCGTCTTCGCATTTGCGGTGCGTGACATGTGCGCTGAGAGAGTGAGAGTTTCCTATATGTGGCGACGCGAAAACAAGAAGAGAAAGGAAGTTAATTTTCTTACCATTTGCAATTATATTAGTTACCGATAAGAATAAAAGTTTACGAAAAAAGTTTATTTTACTTAATTATATTTTTTACATTTTGGTTAAATTTGTTGGCAGAGTCATACAACACTTTCGCAGTTGAAAATCGGTCGGACTATTTGTTTAAATTTCGTAAAGTAATTATACACTTTACTTATAGTCAGAGCTTCTAAACACAACAGTTATACTACATAAAATTAAAAGTGTTACACAAGTATTGACAAGGTATTACTGGTATTTCTGGATCACTAGATATATAACTATAACTAATACGTTAATCCATGCTTGTTGAGACATACAATTGCGGGGTTTTCCAAATAGACCATACGCATGTGGTACCTTTTCGACCGGTAATAAAAGAATTACAGACGGCTTTGGTTTTTTTCAGCGCAATTTTATAAAGCTTATTACTACAAGTAGCCCCTTTTTGAGCATTCATAATCTTCTTGTTCGAGATTTTCCCAGTCATAAAATAATTTCGCTTACATTTTCAAAAACCTCCCACTATTGTAAAATAAATAGATTTAGAACATCTTTATAAATCGGTTAAATATGCTTCTTGTGAAAATTTTGGAAAATTTACATAGATATTCAAAATATTTGTTTTATCTGATGTTACACACTGTATAACTTTAATTTAGTTTTAAAATGGCTACTATTTATGTGACTAAAAAATGATTATAATTTTCTAAAAAAAAATTAATTTTCATACTTTAAAATAATAATATAAAATTATAAGATCATATTTTTTGTAATATTTTATCTTTTTTCATAACATGAGATTTTCTGACATTTGAAACATAAGTTAGTAAGCTTAGAAAACAAATCAGGCTAAAAGAAAAACAAACCTTATAAAATTATACAAAATCTTTAAGTATAAATATACACTTTCTGCAAAAAGGAAATTGATAAAAATAAAAGGCGACCTCTAGAATTATAATCTATAGAAAACAGCTCTATCAAAGCTAGCTTAAAAAAAAAGGCTCAAGCATTATGGAAACCAATAATCTGAGACATGTACGCACGTTCCTACAGCTGCTGCTACTCATTTAACCTTTTGTAGACAGAAGGATACAAAAACACAGATACACACCTGTGCCCTTTGCTTTTCTTATTTCACTAAGCGCACGCGAACTACCCCAGCTCGTCGGCAGGTCGCCAAGAGTCGATCGAGCAAACTCGAGCTGGGCGTAACCGTGAGTAGCGGAAAATTGAATTGTAATACCTGTGCGTGCATGTGCGGGTGGAAAGAAAGATACGAAGAGTATTTTTATATAAATGCGCACATGTTGTACAATGTGTATATTCTCAGCTACTTATATTTTATCTAACTGGACTTTGATGTACTGAAGATTTTGTCGATAGAAATTATTAATTTTTTAATAAATATAAATATGTAAAGAAATTTATGCAACACATAGATTTAAATCATAGTAAATAATATACTTAAAATTTTTACAATAAATCACTCTTAGAAGAATTAATTCCTATTATTACGTGGTACGAGAAGAAATGACAATTTATTGTAGTAATAAAGAAATAAAATGAAATTTTAATTAAAATTTTAAATAAAATTCTTTAAATCTTTATTGATATTTTGTGAATAAAAAATGCTCGACAAGAGCGATTATATATCGATATAAGTGAAGCAAGATAGTGAAATAATCATACATCGATATAAATTAAGCTAAATTATGTTAAATAATTAAAAGTTTGGTAAAATAACAAAAAAGCGATCAAAGAGACAGGAACGCGAAATGGCGGACAAAAGAATTTGAAGCAGCGTGCATCCATGGAAGAGAAGGGGAGCTAGAGTGGGGATGACAGGCCAAGGATTTAAAAAGCAACGCCGCTTAGACTAGAGATTCATTTGTGTTCTAGTTGTCTTCGAGGCAGGATCAGGATTTTGGGCATTTAGCGGACAGTAACTGCGCGGTTCTTGCAGCTCGCGCTAGTCCCCGCTCTGCGAGGCCGCTACTGAACCTCACTAAGTCCCACAACACTCCAGCAATACTGCTTGCGAGTTAGACTCAGTGTCGGCGCGCCACTATACTCTCCGCGGCTCCCTAACGCAACTCTCTTTCTCTGTTCGCTCTCTCTCTATCTCTCTCGCACTCACTCCATCCATTTCGCCTGCACTCCTTGCGCGCCCGAGGCGCTCATCGCGTTCTTTCCCGACGCAACGCACGTTTCTCGAAATCACGTGGTGATATTATTTTACCAAATCGCAATATATTTATTTAAGACACTTTATTTGAACAACATACATATAGAACCATACAGAGTTGTCAGTGCTAGTGATTATAAATCGGTGATTAATACATTTTTGGTACACTGAATATATATAATTGAATGGACAAAACTCTTGAGTAGACGTGGATGTTGCAGATGTGTTCGCTGGTCGGAGTTCTTTTATGAAGTGAATGCGTATCTACTGGGGAACATCGAACGTGACTCGGGGTGCAATAAAAAATCCTTAGGCAGGTATATGCCATCTCTTGCTTCGATTAGCAAAGAGTAGTGTGTGCATATCGTTGCTCGAAAACTATTTTTCTCAATAATTATTACACATTGTGTCTTTCTATCTCTTAAATCCTAGTTTACTGCATACGTAGACTTTGTTTCAACACGCTTTTAAGTACAGCTGTAATTTGAAGGGTTCTGTTAATTAACGGTATAGACAAGTGAGCCCAATGTACATATTAGATAAACTGTATATGAAGCTTTACCTTAGATTATTTAAATATTCAAACAGATGTATTTTCAAAAAAATTAAAAAATACTGTATACACGTCAGAAATTTAACATGAATTCTTTTCATTAAAAACTAATGCGGTAAAGATTATCACTGAAAATTCAAAAACTCTAAGATAGCTAACGCAAGTTCGTACAAAGCTTTACAATTTTTAATACTCTTCAAAGTCATACAGATTTTCTAACGAACGCGAGAGAAACAAACGATCCCTCCTTCAAACTATTCTATGTGCAACGACTACGTGACAAATGGGAGTCACTATACGAACTCTCTCTCTCTTTCTCTCACGTTATTTACCGTCGTTCGATAGTACACACCAACCACAAAGACACCAACGAAGCCCCGCGGGGCTGCGCCGCGAGAAAATCAGGAAAAAGGTCTTCTTTTGCAAGCACACTGGCTCTCGCGTCTCTGCGGACTTTTTTTTAGAGGGCCACGTCAAAGGAACTTTACAAATATTTTATACGAGCGCAGTTGCTCTGGTTGCAGCAGGGCTTCATACTTTTTGCAGTATATCGGAGAAAGAGAACCACCGTATCCCGTTAATGCAAATTTCGAGAAAAACTCAATACTGCTAAACTTGATTACTATCAAAAAGAAGCTAACATAATTTTGTAATCATGTCAATTTCTATAAATGATACGAAAATAGAGGTATGACTAAAATATATTCAATTATTCATTTTGGACTTACCAAGGGTGAATAAAATTTACTTACGAGTAAAAATAGAATATGTTGTTCTAGCATTACCAAATTTCTCACATTTTAGCTCGCTTTATACCCAGGAATAACCGCTACTTGCTTCCGAGATGTATCTCACCATTGATGGCCAAAATAGTCAAGTTGATCAGCAGATCTAGTGGTGAACCGTGTCATCATAAAATTGCGAGCGCCAAATCACAGTGCATGATTAGTTGTACAATTTTACTTAAATTCGTAAATTGATTTCTTATTACATCAACATACCTTATTCTCGCTTGGAAAAAATATTACTTCACTAGCTATAGCGTAATTCATTTTTAGAATTTGTTTATTGGCTATCACTATTTAATCATGTTATTAGTTGGTCAGGACTTTCATTTGAACGAAATGATGTCTTGCTTCTGGATGCAGTAGCTAAATAACATTAAGATAAAAAGAGGTTATAAAGGAATAGGTTAAAAAAGAGGGAAAGGTTATTGATGCATTTTTAGAATCCCTTATAAATGTAAATCACACTATTATTCCGGACTATTAATAACTGAAAAGTTCTAAAAATTTGTAGTCTTATTGTTACTGTACAGCTTGTGACGTTATAATAAAATATTTAACAAAGTGTAAAACTTACCTGGAGAGGGTCTGAGTAGTGAGGGCCTTATGTGAATAATTCAATCTATACGAATTCTTAAACTTATTCTTCCTTCAAAAAATTCTTAATAAACTTAAAAGTAGGGGAAGCAAGCTTCAATTTGCCATTTTCAGAATAAAGATATAATAATTAGGGTTACGTTAGTTTAAAGTTCAACAACGAAAATTCACTAATTAATTACAAAATTCCACAAGTCAAAATTTAGTTGACTTACAGTGCACTTTTGTTTCATATTAGAATTATTCATACTTTAAGTATAAGTTCATTTCATTTTTTTATATTTTCTTTAAAATAAGACCATCAGTCAAATATTCCAAAGCGTTAGACCACGAACAGTTAAAGTTTTGTTCATGTTTTAAAACCTAAAAATATATTCCAAAATTTCATCAAGATTTACGACTCGGATCTTGGACCCTCTTCCGGTTAGTAAAACAATGATTTTCACGAATTTTATTAACAATATTCGTACTTTTATATTCTTATAAAATGGTTACTGTAAGTACTGCCGAAAATTCTTTATAATATCGCAAAATCAGAAAAGTATAAATTAATAATCATTTTTGTTATCATATACAATACATATTGTTGTAAAATATTATTGCATTAATGTAGCTATACTACAATATTCATATATTTATCTTCAACATTATTAGTGCATTACTTCGATATCGATGCACTATATCCAATATTGCAATAATATCGTAATAGTATTAATATAACATTTTAACAAAATATCAGTAATATTAAATATTACTAAAATATTCTGATATATTTTATTTTTAAATTAAGGTAAACCGGGGGAAGACGCCAGCTCGGGGAAGACGCCACTTGGCTATATTTTCTATACTTGCATAGAAACGGC
>UELX01005859.1:0-12437 GCA_900480035.1 Eupelmus urozonus | reverse complement strand
GCTGAATATCGATTATCGAGCCGGAGCCCCGCCGTTACGTCACGTACTCGCGTAGATAATTTAACCGTGCGCTATGCATTCGACAAAGCGATATTCTTTTCCATTATTGCTATACCTGGATAAATATACCCTCGCGGCGACCCTCGATTTCCAGACGGCGTCGAAGAAAAAAAAGAAGAAAGCGCGGAGATTAGACTGTACCACAGAGCAATCTTGGCGTTACGGAGCGCGCGAAATAATTAAAGTGCATCGTAATGCAGCTAATGCGCTCTGAATTATCAGGCTCTGCGCGCCGGCGAAGTTTCTGGCGTTAAACGAGCGGAGGATAAACAAGCTATAGAGTCGCGGCTTGACAATAGAAAGTAATAACGTATAGCTGCGCATTACGCGCGAATTATCTTTGAAATGAACTCAATAACAGACTGGCTGGCCTATATGTAGGTAGGAGGATTTTCGTCGGTTTATTGCGCAGTGTGGAGCGAGGATGAGATTAGGTTGCGCGAGAAAAAAGTTGAGAATTTAAAAAGGAGGGTAGGGGATTATTGGGGTCTTTGTTTATGCAGAATGGTTATTGTTTGCTTGCAAGGTTTTGATAATGAAAGGGATTAAAAGAATGATTTTGTAAAGGTCGCTGTTATTGCACGGATTGTAAAATAGTAATGCGGCGCCGTTTGGGTTATTCACATGGATTTTTATTAATTTTTAGATGATATGGATTAAGCCTTTCTTGTAGGTCACTTTTAATCGATAAGGTCAAAATGATTTAAAAAAAAAATTACATGTGGCAAAAATCGTAATGAATTGATTATGTTGATAATCAGAAAACATAATTCACAATTTAGTTTCGTTAAATCTGTTAAAGGCTAGATTAGATGATGCTGAGCTAGGCTTAGCAGTAATTTTTTAATCAACATAACTCTTGATCTATGTATGTACCGAAAAATAGCTTTGACGCCTCTCAAGTGACTTGACGTACATATACGCGATCAATCATATCCGCTTAAAAGTATCAAGAGTAGTCAATTTTTTCGTGATACTATAATAATTGAAATTTATAAGAATGATCTATCATTCACATGAGCTTAACTTTGATAATAAATTGCTAGTTTCCGAAGTAAAAAGTTGAATTCTCAAAGTTTTAGTTATTTGCAATTTAAATTCGCGTGCAAGCGTGGTATTTTCGAACTGAGCAAGAATATCTACTTTATAAAATTACTTATATTTTTTTTTTCATTTTTTTTTTAGCCGAATAAACATCCTCGAATAAAATAAAAATAAAAGTAAATTTCAAGACTCGAGAAACGACAACAAATTTTTAAAAATAAAGATCCAGAATTGTTTGTAATTTATTTAGAGCTATGTTTGCACTTGATGTTTTTAGTAAATGGAACTGTACCATATCACGCGTATGGACACTAAATCTCCGAATAACAATCGAAACGTTACATAAATATTCAGCCAATGGTTTATACACTTGATACATTTTGATCAGTGTTGTTTTTATGGGTACGGATTCCAATATTAATGTATCTTCTGCAAGTATTTATCGATTACGAGATTCACTTTTTTTTCAGTCTGATATTAAGTGTGTGATAAAAAGTAAAGAGGAAAATTTAATAATGCGAAAAACTCTTTATTTATTTAGCTCTTGCATATTACATACAATTCACGGAAATTAACGCTAATTTATTTGGTTAAATAACTTTATAATTAATGCAGGATTGAAAGATAAGTAACTTTGAAATAAGGGTGCAGAACTTAATGCTACAGTCTGGTAATTTTCGAAAGTAATTCAAAGTCCACGGAGCTCGGCAGAAGTTTGTCAAAATTATTCATTTTGATTACGACAGTCAACTGGTACGGTAATTTTCTTAAAAACTCATGGAACGTTCCGGCGTGCTTCTACAGAAAAATCTTTTTTATAAAAAATTCCTCGTGAATTTTCCACTAGAAAAAATTACTGCAAAATATCCCGATACATTATTAAAATTCCGCATCTCGAAAAGCTCCCCCTCGCAATCTCCAATTTCGCCCGAATTCCATCCATAAAACTCAAAATTTCCGTAAAACCTTTCCCGCAGCCCCGATAATCAACTTATCCAGCCTTACATTTCCGCTCACCTCTCTGCCAAGAAAACGCTCCGCTCTACAAAAATACCTCCCTCAAATTCTCCCCCCTAACAAACGCGCAGCTCGCAACAATCCGCTACACCCCCGGAATTCTCAATCCCCTAAAAAAAGCCACCTCTAAGAAAACCCACCCTCTCCTCTCCTGAAAAATTCCGCCCTAAAAACCCTCACCCTTCTCCCCCTCGAAAACTTCTAAATCATCCCCTTCGCCACATTTCAATAGATCCTTACCCGAGCATGACGCTCCCACACACACACACGCCCATATACACATCCATCCTCGCCGCTGCAAGCGCGTATCAGTCCAGGCGTGACATCGCGCCGCGTCCGGCGCGCGAAACCGCGATGATTTATCCCAGCGCATATACATAAACTCTCTTGTCTATATACGCGCATGTGCATCTTCAGCGCGGCGCGCACGTGCGCCCGACAAAAAGGCCCCCCTCTACAATAGCCATGGCGTGCTCTACATATCCAGGCGCTCGCGCGCGCGCGCGCAATCGATGAAATAACAGAGAGCGCGCGCGCGTTAGCCAGAGAAAAGCCCCACCCCATAAGCTTGTCCGGCGAATTTCCTGCCCTTTTCTCTCTCTCCCCGAGATCTCACGATTTATAAATACACAAAGCGGAGGGGGGGGGGATTATCGCAGGGGGTTAGTCTAGCTGGCTGAGTTAAGTAGTAGCAGCCGCGCTGTAGCGAGACGCGCGCGCTCTGTGTGTATATATATACGTGTGTGCAAGCTCTCTTAGCGCGCGCGCAAGGGATTCAGTGGGAGATCGATGCCGATATTGCTTGCTTGCTCCCGTTGCCACGCACAACAGGTACGTCGCGCGCGGGCTCGCCTATATAGCTCTCTGCCGCCGGGAGGTGGGGGGGTGAGCATGGGGTGCCGTCTAGCTAGCGGCGCGGCTCGCTTTTAGTCTCTCCTAAGCGCCGCCACGGTGAGGATACAGAGAGCCGAGCTTGCGAGCTTTTCTCCCCGGCGAGCTTTCCGTGCAAGCTCCATCTCTCTCTCTCTCTCTCTGGGTAGTAGCTCGCTCGCTTAAGGGGGGGCAGCCCTCGTTGTATTATTGATGATACGACGCGCGGCGAGAGTACGACAACAGAGAGTCGTAGTGCCGGATAGTCGGGGGCGGATCTCGTTCGGGGTGCTTGTAGTAGTGTGCGCGCGGCTGTGAGAGAGAGAGGAGAGAGAGCGGGAGTCGAAATAAATGAGTCACGGGCGCTGCTCCTGCTGCTGGATGATCCGGCGCGGCGCGCCGCTGCTTTAGTCGGCCAGCGCTCACCCGAACGATAGTACAGAGCGCGGAGTGTGAGAGAGAGGAAGGGAGCAGTAGCCAGCAGACAGCTGACTACTCGGCTGGATTGGTGGTATATAGTCCTGCAGCCGAGTGGCGGGCCGCAGGAGCATCGCTGCTGATAATTCAGGGGGACAGCGCAGGACGCCATGGCGACCGTCGACGAGCCTCGAGGTGAGTGATTTCTCTCTCTATACTTACTTTTTTACTTCCATCTATCTCTCTCTCTCTCTTTTTCTCTCTCCCCCTCTGTTTTTCAAATTAGCCGCTGCGAGAGCTTTGCATTACGATCCCGGGGCCGAGATAAAGCCGCTACTCCCGCGCATATACATACAACCCTCCGCGAGGGGGGTAGTTGTACACTCGGCCAGCCCGCGCACGATTGCATCTCGCGTGCGCGCGCGCGCGCGCGTTGGATTTTATAATGTGCACGTGCGTGTGTGTATACCTACCCACCTACTTATCCCCCCGCGTGTAATACACACATATATCCACGCTGGATTTCGCCGGCTACCTACTCTCTCAGCGCGCGAGATCGAAAAAAGTATACACCTCTCGCTCGCGCACGCGATACACCTTTTTTAATATCCATTTCCTCGTGCGCGCGCTTTCCCGGCTTTCATCTCCGAGGGAGGGAAAATCTCTGACTCCGTGGAGAGGCTGAAGGTCACCTTGGCCGAGCGCGCGAACGACCTTCGAGTCTCCTCTCTCTCAAGGGCGTCAGTCGGATCAATCGTCGAAATTCGTTCGGGAGTAGCGCGCGCGAAAAGCCGCGTCTCTCTCTCTCTCTGGGTATATATACGCAGAGGCGGACGGTCCGAGCGCGTCGCCTCGGCGAAAGAGAGGAGAGAGAGAGAGAGAAGGAACGGTTATACAGATACACACATCGCACGCACGCACGCAGCATCCCGCCGGGTTTTATCGATTCTTTTATCCTCACCCGCTCTCGCTCACCCTCGCTCCGTCTTTCTCCTTTTTTTTTTCTTTCGGGGTGTCATCGGGCTGTAATGGCTTTGCTTTTCCCTCTCTCCTATATAGCCTTGTTTTTCTATGTCACGCTCAGCCGTGTCTGTCTGTGTTGATACACACACACGTATAGAGGGAAAAAGGAAAGTGGAAAAGTAGGCGCCAGTCGTAAGCGCCGTGTGTGTCTCTCTTACTCTGACGAAATCGAGCGGAGATTTATTAAAGATTCATGCGAGAGGGAGCCGAGAGCGCTCGATGCGCGCTTTATGTACATCTGCGGCCTGCGCGCGTTAACGGCGCGGCTTTGCATTCAGCGCACGTGTTCCGGTTATAGTGGCTCCTTAAGCGCGCCTTGCCGGCTTGACTTCGATCCAAATTTCCCTTTTCTCCCTGTAAATGTGTATAGTTTGGAATCGAGCGATTTTCATAAACGCGATCAACTAGCGTCGAGAGATTTATGGATACATATAGGCTGGGCGGAGTATAGCCAGCTTGTATACGACGCTCGAAGTTTCAGGAAGACGAGAGAGAGAGAGAGGTAATTACAGGGTGCACGGCAGAGAGAGCCGTTCACGTGTTGCTCGGCTCAAGCTCCGGGCGAGAATTGCTTATTCGCGCGAGCTCTAGAGGGCCTGTATTAGAGTAGGCAAACTTTAGCCGTTTTCCGGAGCGCGTTGATTTATAGCCCGTATAGTGGAGGGACGCCTAAGCGTGCCCGGAATTCTCGGGCTTTTTGTTTGACTTTGGGAAAATTGGAGGATCGTGTGTCATAGGCGATTAGGACTCGCGCGCTGTTTTTCTCGGAGGCTGAGGGAAAAACAAGGAGACAGCTGTAGTTTTTCTTTTTTGCGCAACCGGGGGGGGAGAGGACGAAAACACTAGGGTGAGAGCAGTGTTGTTTCAGCGAGTTTTGGAACGCTTTCCGAGCCATCGGCCAAACTCGCTTTGGCGTGAATTTTTAATTAACCTACTTGAGGGCCGTCCTTAGCCCAACTATCCGCGCGAACTTTTTAGCCTATATAGGCGTATGTTGGAAAACTCGCGTGTCGAGTTTTTGTTGATAATTTCAAACTGAGCAAGACTGAGATTACTTCGGAAGTCTATATAGTTGCTTGGACCAGATAAAACAAAACTAGACGAAACAACTTTGATATAACCATGGAGCTGTGTATATAACGGCAGCGCGTAACTGCCAGATGTATAAATGGACTGAATAGCGGGGCGTGATTATGCATAACGAGGAGGGAAAATTTTTGCACGGAATTAAAAAAAATCCCGAGCGGGAAGAGAAATTTTAATGACGCGCGGTTTCGTCATTTCTTATGACGTCGGGCTTGCATCAGCCCCCGATATCACTCGACGCAATGACCTGTAAATTATTGCAATCCTTAAATATTCAGTCGATTTCAAACTCCGCGTGTTTTTCTAGGATACACACATATTAGAAACAATAATTCCGAGAGTCCAGCTGTACGTAAGCTTGATCTATTACCATCCTGCCAAACAAGCCGGGCGCTTCTCAAGAGCAAACAAGAACTTAAATTAAATTTGCCAAACTCACGCTCCGACCTTTCGATATTGACCAAGTTCGAAAACTTATTTTTAAAGCCACTTTTCCCCCTCATCGGAGCCCGGATAATTCGCCACTTCGCCTCCGGCTGTGTATTAAAACTACAAAATTATTATCGAGCAAACAGAAATCCGCGAGTTTCGCGCTCATTACTACGAAGCTTGATTATCACGCATGTTAAAAAGTACTTAGCCTCCGACAATTACCTGCAGCTCCGCTAAAAATCCCAGCCTTCGACTCTCTCTCTCTCTCGGAGAGCCTCGGAAAGGGAGAGAAAAGTATTACATCGATTCCCAGCGATCCGTATACACAGGCCGTAAACCTTCCTCCCGTAAGAAAAAAAAATAGATGAACCAGTGAGCCGTTAGTTTTCACAGTAGGCGCCAGCCTCGAGCTGCGCGTACTACAAAAGCCTTCTGTGTATATATATAAGTGTATATATACATTGTCGCGTGGAGACCGCACTCGCTCTGACGTAAATTCGTAAACGTCTCTCGTGGCTTCGTCATATACAGCGCCGGGTGCGAGCGCTGGGTTATAGGAGAGATAGCGTTGGAAAAAGGAGAGGAGTGACGAGAGCTGCAGTTTTTTTTTCGCGGTGAGTTTATCGGGGAGGTTCGATGGGATATGTGTATTTCAGATTCATTGAAATTCAGTATCGATTTTGCTGGGTTTTTTGGGAGGATGAGTTTTTGTTGGGCTTTTGACGTTTTGAGGAATGGTTTGGTGTTGGGGAGAGCGGTTAAATGGTGGTAAACGGAAATAACAGAGAAGAAATATTGTAATTCGATGCGTTTTTGTAATTTCCGTTGCGCAGTGATCTATCAGAGGATGCAAAGTATCAAGGACCTTGCGGCATACTCCGCTACTTATTCTCACCTAAAAACCAAGAATAGCACCGGCTCTCTAAAACATCAAACTAACCTTTCCATTCCCGCATTCCCCAGAAAAACCCACTATCTCCAGGCTTTACATCCACGCCAGCAAACACACAACCTTATCGAAGAAAAAACCGATGCAAATAGAATGACACACACAGGCGGTCGCGCCCCCGCATACGTACGGGCATACAGTTGCTCTCGTTCTCGAAATAATTCCCCTTCGACTCTCGTCGCACTATACACTTCCATACTCCCGATTATATCCGAAGCGGAAAAGCCACGTGCCCCCCCGCCGGCTATTTCAAATATGAGCGGCTCGCGGCTTTTATTTTCGGCCTCCTAACCGGCCGAGCGACTGAAAAAGCGCGCGCTTACACTTACACATCTATATATACGTGAAAACGCAGAAGTTTTTATATCGCCGCGCGGCGACAGATGAAGAAAGTTGAGCGCGAGCGCGAAAAAGTCAAAGACCTGAAAAGGTGCCGCGCGCGGCGTACGTGAGGACGTATACGTGTATACAGCAAGTGCGCACATGTCGATTGGCACGTTGCCCGTACGTATAGACGTTTGCCGTTAAAACCTGTTGTACCCGCCACTTTTCGATAGCTGGCTATGTGTGCCTTTGCTGAGTGGGTGGGGGTTTCAAGGTAACTGTATATCTTTCGGGAGATGCGCGCTTCTTTTGTGGATCGGATTGCAGCGCGCGGGAGGATATATAAGCGTTTGACGAATCGATGAGGTGGTGTAGGGGTTTTAGCGAGGGAGTTATACGTTTGACGGAGATGCGCTGAGAATGTTTGATCGGGGAGTGATGGATTCTGGTTGGGTGAAAGTGAAATTTGGATTAGTAGGTTTTTATTGTATTGAAGGATATGATTGGATTTTGGGTGATTGTGTTTGGGTAATTTTTTCCTTGTCAGGAAGCACTTGTCATAATCGCTATTTCTAGGCGTTTTCGATATAAATTGATGTTATTACGTTAAAGTAGAAAATTTAATATAAAACTATTATTATAAACTATTATTAATGCAAACAAATTTTTTCTTACAATTGCGATTCTCAAAATAAAGTTTTTCTGGTAATTTGTAATTTTAGCAAAGATTGAGTGGGGAGGGTGGGACTGGATCGCATAGGGATAAAGTTGCACAGATCGAATATCTTCTATATATGATACAGTTTTACCTCAGTCAATAAAGAAAAAAATTTAAATAAATTTATTTTCTACAAAATTCTCTTATAGCCAATTTGTAGTATCAAGCTACTAATATTTAAATAAGCTGTATCCTAATCTTCAGAATGTTTCTGTAATTTTACGTTATGATAAAAGTTTGAATTTTATTTCCAAGGCCATAATTATTCACCTCACAGGCGTCGCTATCTAAAAATAGATTAAATAACAAAGATTTTGATGCTTCATGGATTCAAAATGCTTAAAAATGCAATCAATAATACAGATTTAAAAATAATTGCAATTTTGAATGAAGTTGAATGTTATAAATAAAACTATATGTTCTTAAATTATTAAACAAATAACATTTACAGAATTTTTAAAAAGTTTATTTTCATATTAAAATCAAAAACCTATTTTATTTGTCTAATTAAAATTAACATTTAAAATTAAACAAAATTTTTAGAAAGTTTAGAAAATTACAGAGTTTTTAAAATTTATTATTCATTTCAAATGCATAATTTCAGTTTTAATTAATATTAATATACAAAAAATACTACATATGACTTAAATTCTTTATATGTATGTATGTACGTACTTTAAATATATGTACTAGCTTGTGCTGCAGATTGGTTTAAAGATTTTCTTTTAATCTAAAAAATAAACTATTAATATGAAATAAAACAAATTGCTCAAAAAGCTAAATGAATATTAAAATTTAAAAGTTATTGTATTTACTGTGTTAGTATCATAGATCGTTTTACCACATTGACTTTGTCTATACTGTACATAATTCAAATTTCTAATTCTTTCCTTTTTTGAAAACCTAGAATTTTGGCTTTTATACTTCTGATTATAGATTTTTATATATGTCAAATATTTAAGTGATATATTTAAAAATGAATGGTACGCATATAAGTTTATTTGCTTATGATTATTTAATAATTACTTTCAAAATAAAATAATCTATAATGACTGTACCCTGCAATACTTCTCTCAAGAAGCATTAAAAGTCTATAGTCTAATTTTAATTGATGAACTAGTTGGCTCAAAAATTTGTGGTTAGAGGTATAAAAGCTAAAATTCAAGGTTTCTAATAGTGGGCAGTATCGAATTGTGGAGCACAACGTAGATCACTCAAATATGTCAAAACGATGTATGATACATATACAATAAGAACAAAAGATATCAAAGAAATATTTTATTAAAATTAAAAATTATATTAAAAAATTTATTCTTGGCGTTTTCGATAAAAGAGGAAGTTTTACATTGCCTCGATCTATCTTTTGTCGATTATATAATTGTTATTATACAGTTAGCTGCAATTCTTATTTATTTATAATTTTTATGATATTAAATTTCAAATAAACTCGATGTTTCTTTAAAATACATGAACTATCTCGTGATTTTCTAAAAACGTTATAAAATTTTAAATTCATTTGCCGATAGAGCACTTTACTTGATGCCATTACTCCAGAAGGTTATGGAAACATTCAAACGTTATTTTGTGAAATTCTGTTTCTCAACTAGTTTTATCTTTTATAAATTTCTAATAACAAAGCTTCATTTTGATTTGCAAATATTATTGACACAATTTTATCTTAAAAAATGTAATCCGTAAAATGAAATTTTTAAGTCTGTTGTCAATACGAAAATATTGATTTTCAGCATATTGAGAGATTGTAATCTGCAATCAGTAGATGGAATGTAATGAATAATAGTATAATCATCATTCAAGAAACAAATTCAGAATTTTCTTCAAATATTATGTGAAAAACTGTTCAAAAAAATCTTATACGTAAAATCTAATTAGAACTTAAAATGAATTTGTTTTAGTTAAAAATTAAATTCATGTTTTTTTTTAATTTTAATTCTGTTTTGTATCGTATTACAAGCAGTGGATTTATACTTTGGAAATTTTTGAATATTTTAAAAAGTTCATAAATTTATAAATAAATCAAATTGTGTATAGTTTTAAAATTTTCTTCATTTTATGTTTCTGATAGGTTTGAAATCGATACCATGTCGGTATCTGACAGCGTGCATGGGATCCGTAGGCTTGGCTATTCTCTACGGATTCAAAGTGAATTTGAGCGTAACTATGGTAGCGATGGTCAACCATACTGCATTAGAAATTATTAAGAATGCTTCTGACAAAGCTCGAGAATCTTCAACTGATGTCACAAGTACAACAATAAGTCCATACATTAGTGCGGCTACCACGGTAAGTTCTTTTTAACAATACTTTTATTCTTATAAATAAAACAAAATATGACGTATCTTATTAAAACGTCAATTATTTTTTAAACTTGTTTTTACATTTTTTGCAATAATTTATATATAGTTGAACATGTGAAGTAATTGATTTAATTAATATTATTAGAAATAGTTAATAAGCCTTAATGTAGTCAAGTTATAAATATTGGTTATAGTACGTACTTAAATATCGAGAATATAAATTGTAACGTTTAAAAGTTACCGATATAACTGGCTTTTAAAAAGAGTACTTTATTTTTATTTCATCTGGCTTAATCTCGGTTGTCGGGGTGTTTGTAAAGCTTTCACAAAATAAAAATAAATAAAGCTTGCAATCCTGAAAGTATTATGAAAATACATTAGACCGTTTATCGGATTCAGGTCGATCTGCAATCATCTATAAATAAGCAATTGTTAATTCTGGCTCTCTATCTTTTTTTCTCTATAAAGCAATTAAAAACAAAACGATTTTTAAAATTGCATGACTGTATTATAATATTAATAGTATTACAAATTAATAGGTTTTAGAAACTGAACAAAAGTAATATTTGTAATAACATGTAAAAAAATCAATGTAGACATCTAAAAATCACTATAAAATAAAAAAAAAACAATTATTTTCCATGTCTTTAAAATCGCATAAATATTTTTAAGTAGAAACAGTCGGTTGTAATAAGACCGCCAACATCTAACAAAATTGCTCAACTTTCTCACATCGAAAGTATTCAACAAGTAACTCTATTTCTCACGCTGTACACGTTCCGCGTCATAATACCGCCCGGACAAACCAATCGAACATTTACGTAAATTTTAAACGAACCCTTCTCTAAAAACGCCTAGCAGCGCGCAAACTCCGAGCTATAACCATGCATCTCGCCTGCAACAAGTAGTTGGAAAACTCGGCAAGCGCCCAAATTCCGCACGGAGCAACCTTTACGATTCGCTCAAAGCGGCGACAATGAAAAAAAAAAAAAAAAAAATTGCCGCTAAAAATTCCCAATTTTCCACAGGCTCTTCTCACGAACGCGACAAAGCTACTGAATCAGTCGAAGAACATCACAAACGTCACGAACATCGTGACGACTGCCAAGGATGCGATTGCGGAGCATTCACATAAGCCGGATGGGCCCTTCGTCTGGGAAGAGGATCTGCAGGGCTTAATTTTGGCCTCGTACTTCGGTGGTTACATTGTATCACTGATGCCAGGCGGCATGCTGGCTGAGTACGTGTCCGCAAAGTGGGTGCTTAACGTATCCGTGTTGCTGAACGTCATAGCCTCGCTAATGATGCCCATGGCTGCCAAGATCCATTATGCCATGTTTATCGTTATGAGGGTCATTCAGGGAATCGGCGGGGTGAGTTGACTTTTTTGAATTTTTTTACTTTGGAAGGAGCGCGTTCTTTATTTTTCGTTGGAAAGGTTATTTTTACACTGAGAAAAAGTTTCCTCACAATAAAAGTTTAATTGATTGAAAAATTTGTTGAATCAGAAAAAGTTTGATTAATGCTATTAAGCATTTAAATTGGCTAAATGTTTTTCTCAGTTTATTATTGGTGAAGTTAAAACAACTTTTTTCCAAATTTTTCTCACGAAGTTTTTACATTTATTTTCATTCTCTTAATATGAATAAAATTTTTAAAATAAGAAGACATTTATGTGAATTTTACAACTGTATGTGTGGAAATGTTTCATCATATTTTATATTTTAATAAAAGCAATTTAATTAAATAATTATAAATAAATTCCAATAACTCCGTAACAAACCAGATATTTATTTACTCACACTCGATTTTTTAAAAATCATTTTTGAAATGTATTTATTAATATTTAAGGCGAAGTAAAAGGGTGAAGATAGAAATCTACACAGAATATTATATGGGAACCCAAAAATTATAATGTAAATATTCATTAGACAAGTTAAAAAATTTTTTTTCTAAAGTTTGTATGTTTTATTAGAAGCTGACGTTTTCCGTTTTTCAGAAAATATCCTCTGAGTTTATCTTCAGAAAAAAATTGTTCCTACCTGGTCTAATAAAAGTTTACCACGTAATTTTTTGATTCCCGTATATTATTTTGTGTAGATTCCTACCCCCACCCTTTCACTTCATTTTAAAAACATAAAAGATTGAAAGGTATACCTTGCTCTAATAAATACTTTATATA
>UELX01005858.1:0-12440 GCA_900480035.1 Eupelmus urozonus | reverse complement strand
AAAAATTAATTAGTGGTTGGAGAAATAATTCTCTTGTTGATCTATGCGAACCATGGTGTTTTTATTCTTACAAATTATATAGTCACTATGTAATTTGTAAGAATGAAAACATCATGGTTAGCATAGATCAACAAGAGAATTATTTATCAAACCACTAATTAACTACGACCAGCGAACGATAACTACTTTTCCTTATATTTAATTAAAAAGTAATTAATTAAATTCGAAAAAAAATCTGTGTCAAATAATGTTTTTAAATCTACAAACCGGATGTAATGGAATTTTTCATGCAAAATGTCAATTTGACAGTAATATAGCAGTCTTTTTTATATGTGAAGTTCAATTGAAACCCGTATTTAGAATTACATTCACATTAAACCCACAAGTTTTGTGTTATTAATATATTTAATAAATGCACATCCCATATTTTTAGTATATCAACTATTTAACATTTTTTGGAAGGACTAAATCTTTGACGTAAATGCATATTACGTCAACTGGGATGAAACTGCAAGATCGCCTTTGACCGCACGAAACGAGCAAACACCGCAGTGCAAGGAAGGACTTTCGTGATTTGGTAGCGTAATGCTGTTGGAAAGTTGACTTAAATACAGAAACACGGATGCCCTGAATTTTGCACCTTTGCTGTATAAGCAGAAAGTAATAAATTAGTTTGTTTGAGTGGCTTTGTTCCACACAGTCCATCATTTACATGATGCGCAGAAAACTAGGCTCCCTCAGTAGTTTAGTCCTTTGTTACGTTCAGACAATCAAATTTACTTTAAATTTTTGAATTATGCGCAAATTAATTTTGTTGAATAATTTTTAATTTTTTATAAAATGTATGAAAGTTTTTATTTAAGATAGAAATAATGTGAAATGCGATAAATTATGAAACGTACTAAATATTACAATTAAATTTTAATAATATTATTTCTGAACTCATAATGATAAACGGTGGTTAAAGTATAAAAATGTTACTATTATTATTTAATAATTCACAATATTACATTATGAAACAGATTGAAAACTTAGAAGAAGAAATAATTGCAGCTACAATAACTAAACGATAATATTGCTCGCATAAAGTCCTTGAATTTTAGCGTAAAGCATTCTATTTAAATCAACGAAATTCCTCACCAATACATGAGAGAGCATCGACCACGAGCAAACGTCGAAAAAACTTGGCACACGTATTTCTCAAAGCCGCGGTGCTCACCTCAATTCTGGATTATTGGAAATCGGGAAAACTCGACCTGACGCCGGTCGCCACTACGACTTGCATTAAAATTAAATCGCAAAGAAACGCTTTGATCGTTGGCGCGCGTTGCAAAATCGTAAATCGCGCAGTGCTTGCGCAGCCGGCTATTTCTTTCTTCTCTCCAAAGGTGCACACGCCCCTTTATTTTTATCTTCCTTTTATTTGCTCGTTGTTGTTTTGTCCGCCTGACTCTTTAAAGTGAAGCTACGACGTAAAAGCTAGACCCATATTAGACCGGACAGTCTAGACTTGGAGATAGCTGATTGGTCAAAAAAATATTTGTGAAAGTGTATTTTTATTTTGTAAGAAATTAAGCAATTTTTTACGTACACTCGAAATACAAAAATGCGAAATCTAGAAGTAAACAGTTTTAAATCAACATTTTCATTTTTAGAAAAGTTAATGAAGGCTTTAATCCCTAAAGTAACTCCAAGGATAAAAATGAAAGATTTAAGATTTCCATAATTTAACTGCATTAATTGCAATATTTTATAAATTTTTCAGCGACGTAACTGTAACAATATTGTAAAAATGTTTTAATAAATATATGTAACGATATTATATTGTCATAATATTTCCATTTTAACCATTACCTAAAGTTTAAATTAATGCAGTTAAATTACGTAATGTTTAAAACCTACATTTTAGTCATTTTATAAAATAAAACCTATATTTTAAACTTTTATAAAGATTAAAATGTAGGTTTTAAACTTTGGACTTACAGATTTCATACTTTTGAGTTTAGAGTGTATGATACAATAGTGATTTATCTGTAGTTAAAATATCTTTTTCTACTTTAATTACATACTTAATTTGTTTTATTTTAATATTACTATTAAAACTAATAAACAGAAGACAGCGACTGCGGGAAAAAGTTTTTAACAAGCTTTGAGGGTCAAAATCAGACATCTAAAAATTACACCAGTATCGAAAGTATTATCAAATGGATCCTTCTTTTGTAGGTATAAATAAAAAGAAAATATAAAAAGTACGTCTTTTTTTTTAATCATAACATATTACATGTTTGTGTTTTAAAAAAAAGAAGAGATAATAAAAGACGATAAAGGTAGAAAAAACCATTAATTAAGGAGGAGTTTTCATTAAAAAATATTGATTTTCTTAAAAGTTATAAGCTTCTAAACGTAGCGCAAAAAATTATTAAAAATATGTCTTTTATTTTTATTATTATTTTAAGAGACAAGTCGATCGTGGTAAAAAATCAATTTACATGCAAATATTGAACTATATATTATATCAGGAAAATCAAAAAATCATGTCAAAGTCATGATTTCACGGTCAGAGTGATATATAAATATTTTTTTAACAAACAGGACTGCGAGTTAGAGCTTATTCAATATAGTTGATAGTCCCTTTCTCTGGATTATAAATAACACAAATATTTAGAATGCTCTAAAATATATATTTTTGAAATTAGATAGTTTACACTTTAGACTGATCCATTTGATGGAACTATGGATACTGAATTTTATTATTAGATATCAGAAATCAATTTTCAAAGCCTCTGGCTTCTATTGTAATAATAGTTATTTCAGACTGTATTGTAGTAACTTGAAAGTACGTAATTTACAAATAAAATATTATGAGATTGCAAAAAATTATAAATAAACTGTAAAATTCCCTCAAGTTTTTAAGATATAAAAAACCGCAATCTATACAATCCTTAAAATATAAAGAGTCACAAAGGCCACCATTCCGTTCGCTATCTCATTTCCTTTTCCAATCCGAACTTGGCACATACACACTCGAAGCTTTCAATTACCATCGATGCGAGAAGCTTCGCGGTGAAAGCTCGACATAAAAGCAGTCGACCTCCACTATCTCTGTGGTAAATCTCCGATCGTTTGGCCTGCGAGCGAATACGTGCAGTCGACCGATCTCCGGGAATTAGGCGCCATTGCTGCCCGTGGCAATATAACGCCAGATTTTCGTCATATTCAGCCTCTTGTTTCTCCACTTGGTCGAGAAAAACACGAGAAAAAAAAAACACGAATGAAAAGAGAAAAAGAGAGAGCAGGAGAATGGGGGGAGGGGGGCATCGATTGCCAGTTCGCACACTAAAATCTCATACGTCGGTCCGTCGATTTTCCGATACAGTCGGTTATACGCCGTCGCGTAATATTGCGAGCTTGCGCGCAGCCGAGTTATGAGCAAGCAGCGATTTTCCATTTCTGCGCTCGTAAACTTGTTTACCCTTGTCTGGAGAACGTCACTGAAAGGGGGCCAGCGGCCAAAAACAAATCAATGCCTAGCGAAATCTTTATGTGGGAATATTCAGCTACTTGACGCCTCGTCAAATTGACTCGCTCAATTTCTATACCTTTATGGTGGACTGATTTTGCAATTTTTTTTCACTTTAATGCAAGAAAATAAAAAGAAAAGTCAAGTCACATTTATAATTAATAAAGCTGAATAATATCATAAACATTCCATACAACTACAACTTTTAATCGCAATGAACCCACGCAACATCAGCTAATCAAGCTAAAAAGTTCGTCGGCCGTCGTTTTTGCAGTTGGCCCGCACGATCTCCTCACAATATTCATAATACTGCCAAACGCAGCAGAAAGCTTGGCAGCCCCCGTTGAAATTTCAGCTCGCTCCCTCGCGCTTAATGCAATTTTGCCGATTTTTGGCCGCAAAAGGATCGCTTGTTCTCTCGCACGACTTGCGCGACGGTGACGCTCGAAATACAGGGAGTCGCGTGTGTGCGCTTTCAACTTTACGCCTGCAAATTCTTCGCTGACTCGGCGGCAATAATATTGCGAGTCGGCGAGCTCAGCAGTAGAGCGCCTCAATTGCAGCGATAATGGCCTGCCAACGCATCGCCGGCCAAGGATCGTCGTGAAAAATTTCGCCGTGCTTCGCTGTCGTTGGATTTACCCGCTTTTTTTTTAGTCTGGATATCAAATTTTACAGGCTTCGAGCTTTATAGGTCGGGGATAAATCCGATACTGCGTTTGTTTTATGAAACAGGATGACTTTACTATCCGATGGCTGCCGAGAAAATTAAAATTTTTTTTTAACCGAAACGCGTCACGATGGTTTCTTAAACATATAAATGACCTTACATTTGAAATTTTTATTATTGATATGTTAATGTAATTTGATATTTTTAATAATATTTACGTTTTAAGTTTTTAGATATGGAGATTGAATTTCAATAAAAAAAATATTGTTCATTTTTTTAACTTTCCAACATACAAGATGGAATGTTATACCGTAAAATTGAATCAGTAGATATTTTTCAAATTCATTCTCTGTATATCAAATATCAAGAATATTTTAATATTTATAATATTTATATATTTATATTTATTATTTTTATTTATAATATTTTTATCGTTAATATTTTACTATTGTATATTGTTTGTACTTAATTGATGCAATCTATCTATCAAATAGTTAAAAAAAATAATACAAACTGAATATTTTTTTCAGAAATTTTCCAATATTGTTCTTTGCAAAATGTTAACAAGTGAAATATCAAATACCTTATTTTATTGTACCATCTTTAAATAGAAATTTAAACATACATATACTTTAGACGTTAATAAAATATAATTTTACAGAAACTTTATTTTATTTTCACTTAATACAGTGTCTACCTCAGACAAATCTTGTTACACTTCGATCCAAAACACATAAATAATCAGCAAAAATCAGATAACATAAAATTGTTCACTTACCGGTAACCTTAATGTGATAAGGCAGTTGGGCCCTCCATGTACCCTGCATATTACGATCAGGCGCAACGCAGCGGTACTCGCCCGCCTCCTGGTACACTACCCTGTTTAAAGCAAGAGAACCCGGACCACCAGCCGGATCCATGTTGGGTCCATGACCCCAGCAGCCGCCGTCGCACTCGAGTGTCAAGGCGCCGCCGATTTGCACTTCCATCTTGCGCGTATCTGTCGCTTCGCCGTTCAAGGCTTCGGCCTCCGTTTCGATTTCGGGATCGTCTAAATTGAAAAAAATGAAATGGAACTTGAATGAAATGGATCATTTTGAAGAATAGCAGAATCAAATTTTAGTTTGAAATCCTAATAATGTCTAAAATAAACTTACAGCTTCATACAATCACCATAGAATAAATACACTTTGAAAGTTATTAAAATACTATAGTATATTTGTAAAAAAAAATACTTGTCAACATATATCTTTTTATTAAGCAGCTGTAATAATAGTTAGACATTAAAGAAATCTTACTAAAATTTAAAGGGCGAACCTTCTCTAATGAGAAAGGATATTTAGAAACGTATCGGATAGCAGGCTTTATAAAGCTGATAGGAGTACAGAGATAACGCGTTCAATTCACTCGTATAGGATAGTATACAGACACCTCTGTGAGCTACGTGAAGAGCTGATACGATGTGCCCAGTGAAACGATTTACATGTTGGTTTACGCGTAGATGTCATTCATGTATTTGTGCACTTTATTTGCTCAATTTTGTACGTTTGTACAGCTTAAGTAATTGGTAGACTTATTAGGTTTCATCTTCTTACGTAAAGAATATTCATGAAATTCAAGAAATTGTTACTTGCTCTGATGCTACAGTTTACAATCAGGCAGCAAAAAAAAATAATTGATTATTCATTCAATTATTACATTTTTCTAGTATTGTAATTAAAATGACTATAAATAAATATAATAACTTTCCCTCAAATAATTTTCTAAACTTTTTGTTGCATAGTCTTTTCACTATTAAAAAAGTAAAATGTTACTTAAAATTCATAAATCTAGTTTTTTTCAAAAATCTGATACCCATTATAAATTCAATTAGAAAATCCATAAATTTATAACTTGTAAATTTATCCAATAAATATTTTATAAATAAATTGTTTAAAATAAATAAACAAAAAATGATTTTAAAATATTTAGGTAATTGCTTGCTAGTAACCTTATTGGATATTAGTAAATTGAAAATTAGCCTCTATTTTTTATTGCATTGATTTAAAAACGTGTTCTTAAACATATTACATTTTCTAAAATTAGATTCTTATTTTTTGTAGCAGATTTGGAAAAATATGCATAAATTTAATACGGCATTAAACAAGGCGACACTCAAGGTGTGATTTAAAATCACCACAAAAAAGCAGAAATAAATCCTGAAACTTTTAAAGTCAATATTTTCTCACAAAATGCAATTCTAACGAATTATTTAGGGATTCCCAGATTTTTTAAATCTCCTATGTAGTTTATTTAGTTTTCATTAACGTTTATTTAAGCTTTAACAACTGAAATAGAATTTTGAATATAGAAAACACATTTTCAAACATACATTTGTCTTGAAACAGAAGAAAAATACAAAAATAAAGAAGATAGTTACGTATATTTCAAATCAAGAATATAAAATTGGAGGTGCATCAAAAATTGAAAGAAACAAGTCTTTGTCAGACGGCACAACTAATAACGACATAGCACAGAGGGGCTTTGATAGGCGATCGGATGAGCGCGTGAAAAAGGCTTTGATGAATAAAGGGAATCGTGAGCTATAGAGTTCTCTGAAAAAAAGACCTCGTACCATGAGCGAAGAGAGAAAAAAATGGAGTAAGCTCCGATCGAACTTTAGGAGAGGAAGAAATATATAAGTAAGGTTAACCTGGGATTATTACTTACAGCGAACGTTGAGAAAGTAGCCAATACTCGTAAAAATACCGAGCATGTGTCGCGTGTAGCACTTGTACCAGCCGCTCTCGGCTCGGCTGATCTTCGTAAAGTTTAACCATCCGTCATCGCTCTGCTCTACCGGAGGCGGCCCATTGTCTGTAACAAAAACCACGAAAAGGGTTAGATTCTCCAAAGTTTTCCATGGTGACCTGTGTGAAAGACGAAAACAAGCCTCCACAATATATTATTTTGTCTCGAGTTTTGTTTATCATTTTCTTTTTAAACAATAAAATAGTGGCTAGCTTTATATAAATATTTAGTAGAAATTGAGTATTTCAAACAAAATGTTTTTATTTATTATTTATTTTGTATTCTTTACTAAACACTGTTATGAAGCTTTTTTTTCTGTTATGTACACTTTCAAAATATTGAGTTTGCTTATAAAGGAAATTTTAAAATTCTAACCAGTATGTATAAAAGTGCCTGCAACATAGTTTTAATTATTTTTTTAATACTATGTCTATGAAACGCTTTTTCACTTAATTTAAAAGTCATAAATTTTAGCTCAAAATTAAATTTATTTAAATATAAAAATACAAACAAAAACAACCAAAAACTACAGCATTACAATTCCAAATTCCTGAACGCGCTCCATTTAGCCGTTAAACAAATTTAAATTGAGTCTACCGAGGCAAATCCTGTTTACGTTAAGGTTATAGCGCTTGCGAGCTTGCGCAGGATGTCATCGTATTATCAGTAAAATAGTGCTGCGCCGTGACTCGGCCAAAGAGGACGGCATTTCCGGCGAGAGCTTGTAGCTCTACCTCTCTCTGTCCCTCTTTCTCTCTCTCTCCCTCTCTCTCTCTCCCTGGGACCTGGGACGCACAACTTGGCCGGAAAGCAAACAGCGTGGAGCTCCCACCGAATCGGCTTAAAAGAAATAGAATGTGCCCAGAGCGAGCGAGGAAATAGGAAATAATAAATAATTGGCTGCATTTTCAGGGAGCGCGAGAGCTTTGGAAGAAGTTTGTACGATTTGTAAAAAGTTTTTAGTACTGGTATTTTTAATACTTTATTAAGCTTCCACTTTAAAAATCCTGCTCTATTAAAGCGACAATCATCAATTATATTTTTTCTTTTTCAACATTAAACTATTATTATAATTAGTTATTATTCTTGCCTTTCAATTACTCGTAACGGACTGGCTGTCGGTAATGGAAAAAAAATAAAGACTAAAATAATAACGTAATCCCTGTTCGTTATTGGAAAATGAGAAAATGTTGCAGATCGGACGAAATCGGGACAATCTTTCTCTCGTTTCCTGTGCCTGAGCTTTTCACTGCAGACGTAACTTCGCCAAGAAACGTTATTGATTTCTCCGTAGAATTGCCGATATATGCGCGTGTTCCAGCCGCGCGTCGGGAGGCGAATTGAAAAGTTCGCCTGTCGGCTCAGCGATACTTTAACGAGGATATTATCAGAAAGAGCATTATGAGTTGGTACGTGCCGCAAAAGATATTCGAGGATTTTAATTGCGTCGGGATTCGTGTTCATAATAAGAGGATCTGAGGATCTATTCAAGATGGTTTATATTGGCTCTTTGGGAATTACGTGTAATGTAAATTTTTTTTAATAAAAAAATCATGTCGCTAAAATTGAAACGTATTCAGCTGTATTGAATTATTAAGCCGTCTTTACTTCTTTCATATTGGTAATATAAGGATGATTAAATGTTCGATGAGATCAAAAGAACACATTAAAAAAGTAAAATACAATATACTCTAATAGACCATATTAAAGAAGTTATATTTTGCATATTAATTTTATGGATAAAAGTATATTTTATATAGTTGTCATCAAAATTTATTTTAATATCCCTCGCTTCCTTACATAGAAACGTTAACAGAATATGAAACCGCAATTTAATTAGCTGGCTATAAAAGAGGAGTCAAGTGGCGCGGTAATGAACTTCTTACAAATTTAAAAATCATAAACTAAAAATTGTACTTACAATTGCTTCATTTGCGGTTCAATCTTAAAGGTAATCTCAGTGATTAACATAAAATTAACATTTAAATTAAATTAATTTTCTTAATACATGTAGTAATTCTGTACAAGCCATTAAAATAATCTTTTATTCGTCAAATGTTCTTCCACATTATTCAAACTAAATTCTTTGGCTACAAAAATATGAAAAATTCAGTTTACCAATAAAATAGTAGTTCCCAATACATTAAATCCACGCGAAAAATCATGATTTTCTCTCGCAATGGCAATATTTTTTAGCCCTCCGCTCCACGCGCGCGACAGCCTTTCTCTAAAGTACCGGCAAAATCGCCATTTATAAAACTCGTTATACTCATCGAGCTCCATCCTTTCTCACAAAAGCGAGCGTATTTCTCCTCACATTTTTATCTCCACGCGTTACCGACGCTTTTCTCTCCCCCCTAGCTCCCCTTTCACCGCCTGCTCTCGGTGCTTTTAGCACTTCGTTTAATGCAATAACGAACGTTACGTAATTAGGGTAGGAGGGCCGTCCGCGATATTCCATTGACGTTATCCTTTCAGCGCATCAGCGAGCGTTCGATGCGCCCTAGGGTGGAGCCCGGCCGGAAGGTAATCTCCTTATCGCACGTAATTACTCGTCTTATATAATGGAAAGCTCGGCTCCCGAGACACGGCGCTCGCGCGGTTTGCTTACTTTGTATCGCGTCGCTCACTTCTGATTTTCAATGAATAATGCGAGGATAATGGCGCAGCCACTTGCTTTATCATTTTCCGTTTCTTATTTTCCCGCTGGCCCCCGGCTGCGCGCGCGCTATCTCGGTTTCTCCTTTTTAAGAGCCGGCATGTATCACGCGGCGCGCATCGCTCGTTCATCACGTAAATTGCTAAAGAAAAATTGCGCTTTTTAATTAACCGAGGACTTAAGCTCGAGCTAATTTACTCCGGGAAATTACTCGGCTAGATCGCGTCAGTGGGCCTTGCCGATAAATGAATTTATG
This sequence comes from Eupelmus urozonus, assembly GCA_900480035.1. Classification (NCBI taxonomy): domain Eukaryota; kingdom Metazoa; phylum Arthropoda; class Insecta; order Hymenoptera; family Eupelmidae; genus Eupelmus; species Eupelmus urozonus. Next base: position 2,545 of record UELX01005858.1, on the reverse strand, counting down.
ACTCGTATTTTCTTTAATTAAATTAATAAATGTCGGCTTGGCTTTCATTTATAACGATAAACAATGACTTCTCGCTTGTGCGTTGTGATATTTCGTTTTAAGGGTGGGTGTATACTTGAGCCGAGCGCATTTCGCTTGCATACCAATTCCGAAGAATCAATATGTCCGATGACCGAGATTGATAAAGCCATCGAGTAATAGATTTAAGAAAATATCATAAAACGAGGGAAATCGAGTGGGTAGCGGCGTTTTTATTTCCCACAGCGCGCTCTTGATTTGCTTTTAAAAGAGGCAGTTTCAAAAGAGATTTGTGAGAGCTATTTCTCCGTATTCCGTTAATGTAAAAATAATGAAAAATTACTTTTTTCTTCTATGAGAACTGATTAATCAATTATGCCAACGGAAAAAGTGCAATGGTAATGAATTAAATATTAGAAATAAGTAAAAAAGAATTAAAAGAGCGAATGCAGAAAAGCTTTCACTTACTGAAAGAGAAAAGAAAAATCATAAACCTCATGGTACTTCTGTAAAGTTTACGAAAACAGTTTTATCAACGTTTAATTTTAATTGGAATCCTTGCACATTGATAAAATAAAAGAATCAACTCTAAATTAAGAAAGTTCAATACTGAAAGACAGAGTTGATCTACCTTTTTGTAACAAATTTAGTTTGATTTAGAAATACGTTTTTAAAATATTTTAACGAGACTATATTCAATTAACGATTTTTATTAAGGATACAAAAATATTAAAATAATTATTGTTATTTTATATTGCTTTAAAAGTAATGTGATAAAGGCGATAAAATAAGAGGTTTATATTTTCAATAGTTAAATATAAAATTGTAGTGTATTAACAAATTTAAATATTTTGAAAGTGCACTGTAAAAAACTTACAAATATTTGAAGTGCAAATATTGAACATTTAAATTATTGAGTAACAGTTACTGAAGCAAACAGTTTGTAATTATTATTGCAATTAATAGTCAAGTAATAAAACAATTTTCAAAAATGTCAACATTTCAAAATTCTGAAATGTATTTTATTTTTACACGTATTTTACTACTCTAACCCAGTTTTTGCAATCATAAAATTTTAGTTTCTTTAATAGCTTTAATTTTTTTATAAACATCTACAATTTACAAGTTTTGTAATGTGCACTATCCAACTATACACAAAATTAATTAGTCACATATTCAGAGCAAAAAAACTCACTTTTTACTTTTAAAGTATAGCAAATCGAAAGAATTTAATTACTCATGAAACAGCAAACCTGAAAGAGCACCCAATTCAACATCCCAGAACAAATCATCTTAAATTAACGCTCCTCGATCCCAGCGCAACAGCAACGCCCATAAATCCCCAGCCCTGAAAAGAACAAGAACAAAAAAAAAACGTCCTCGGCGAATTCGGTAATTCGAAAATAAGGCGTCGGAGATAAAGTCGGCGGGGAAGGAAAATATACGTCTTGCGCGAGTTAAACCGAGTAATCCCAAGGACGTTTAATGTGCCCGTGCGCTCGTGCAATTGCGCCGGAAGCCCGGCACAATGTAGCTTGTATTTTCGCGCACAGCCAGGGCAAGCACACATCTGAGCGGGTCTTGAGTAAAATTTTGCGAGGACCGAATGTGGGTTAATGTTGCGCGCGCTTTCCTTGCCCCCCACCTCCTACCTTTCAGAGCAAACAAAGGGACCTTTATCAAAAGCATTCCCGCGATTTAGACGCCGGCTGGCCGGCCGTTTATTCGTAATTCTCTCTGGCTGCGCTGTGGCTGTATCATGTATAATGAATTCGCGCTGCCCGTTTGTTTTGCGTATACGCACGGCCGGGCTTCAAGCCTCATTTGGGTCGGGTTTGAGCGAATGTGTTTATTGGAGGCTTTTGAACGGAAGCGGACTGATTACGATTTCATTGGAATTGATAGGCGTTTGTCGAGATGGGATGGAAAAGACGTTTTTGCGGGCGGGATGAGCGAGAGGCGGGGAGAAAGGGGATGAAAAGTGAACGAAAATATCGGGATTCGGAGGGATTCCGCTGCTCCATCAATGTTTTTACTCTAATTTTTTTTTAAGCTCGTCCTAGTTTTGCTTTTATGAAATGAAACTTTCGGATAGGAATTACTGAAAGTTTAATAATACATTTGTGACACGCGAGTTGTCCTCATTCATTTTCTATTGGAATACAATGTAAAATAGTTTTTGTATTAGCCTTGCATTATTTACGTTACTGAGTTGTAAACATTTTTTTAAAGGAAAAAATTTTGTACCATCAAAATAAATCCTTTTTTGTCATTTATTAATACGGATCGATACATGGTACTTTTATCCATACCAGTAAATCAAAAATCAAAAATCAAAAATTCTTATTCATAATATACGATAACACTCAAGTTGTATAGTAATTAAACATTTTTGACTACATAAAGTTTTCACCCTCTTTATTACTAAAAATTATAAACATTTGCAATTCCATACACTTTGCACAATTTTTTTGGCGCGTTCAAGGGTTTAAATGAAAGGTCGTTCAAGTGGCTTCAAAATGCAACC
>UELX01005857.1:0-12441 GCA_900480035.1 Eupelmus urozonus | reverse complement strand
GATAGGAACAGGGTCTATTTCTTCCTGTGCACTGAATAATTTCATAATAATAAATAATTCATAACAATAAAAAGTTCCGTACGCATAAAATATTCGCCTTTTAAAAAAACAATCCAAATATTTGCTTATCATTATCAAACCGAACAAACTATCGTTATCACTCGCCACCTCACCCCAACAATACCATTACAACCAAACTTCCCTCGTTCCACACTCCCGACTCTTCCGCGCATCCAGCAAAACGCATCGACGCGTCCTTTTTTCCCTCCACCCTCAGCACACCCCGACTCGATCCGTCATCTCTCCACCTTGTTGTTGGTATATCGAGAGAAGATGAATGGCTGAAAAAAAAGCGAAACACACGTATACGCGAATTCGAACCAGCGCGTTACACACTTCCAGCTATACCCACTCGGCGCTGTTTTTTTTCCAGTTTGTTAATTTTGATGCATCCGCGCAAGGGCACAAAAAAAATCGAGAAAACCATCTGCAGCAACCGGCATTTTTTTTTTCGCGCGCTCGCTCAGCTCATGCATAGTAAAAGTTTTTTTTCGACAATATACGGGAAACAACTGCGCGCCGAGCGGTGATGACTACGCGTACTGATACCGAGTTAATAAAACATTTGAAACATTTCGAATCAGCAAACTCAATTTGGAATTGCAGCGAATTTGTTTCCGCAATTTTTAGCGGGCTCGCGCGAGGTTTTTTGAAGGTATTTATTAATGCTGTTTTGAAACTTTGATGATATTGTTCGCTGAATTTGAATATGGAAGTTATTTTACATGTATTACTTTTTGTAAAAGGTTGATAAAAATTTCTATAAAAGAACGTTTGAAATAGTTTTTCAACATCGAATCCAATAATTTTTGATAACCTAAGTTAATATATTATTCATTCACGCTCATTGTTTTTACGAAAATAAAAGACGAAGCAGAACCTATAAAACAGCGAGCGATAAAATGTATGAAAAAGCATAACTACGACACAGCGGTAAATCGATAAAATATGCCTTTCGCATGAGCAGCGACGAAAGTGACTGGAAGAGCGGCAACAGCAGATCAGGCAGACAGGAGAAATCAATAAAATATGAAAGCGACAGACAAGCTCGCAGGCAAATCAGAAAGATTCAACCGATTCCTCGCCGTTACCTTTTCGAGGCTTTAAGAGATTTCTTCTCCGTCTATAGCTGGTCGAGTAAGCCAGTTCGATGAGATATCGACACTAAATAATATAAGCAGGAATTTCATTTCCTCCCGGCTCGTCTGCGCTTTTGTATGCAGCCGCTTTCACGTGGCAGTAAAGCTGGCTGTGTTATTAAATAAAGTCCGGGCTTTATATTAATTCATTTCGCATTTCATTGTTATTGCGCGTGTAAAGTCGTTAATTTTCTCGTGTCAAATGAAGTCGAGGTGTCTTTAAACTGAATGTGTAGTACTTAAACGACGAACATTCGTTCGATGAATTTACTGTCCATATAACCCTGCTTATTTCTTTTTATGTTTCTGATGTTATAGGTTTATGCAGGTAACGACTTTGCCGTGCAATCTCCGCGAGACTTCTTTTTTCCGCGAGGCTTCTTTTTTCCAACTCGTAGTTTTTCCGATTATGATTTCATAAGGCCCCTGGGACTCGTTTTGCTATTATACTCGATGCGAATACTATCGATGGATTATTGTAGTGTGCAGGTGCACTAAAGTTTTGTGGAAGATGTGATGGTGATGGTATAAGACTATGGTATTCTTTTGATGTTAAGGATCATTTTCGAGTGTGTGAGTTCGTTTGAAATTGGCTTTTTTAGTGGCGAGTAGTGTAAAAATGTTTTCAATCATTTTTTGAAAAAGGTTGTCTTCTTATTCTTGAAGAATACTTCGCCTGCAGAAAAATAGCTCCTTTTTGTTTTGAAGTTTAGAATAGTTTGTAAACAATTATTTAAAATTAGATAAAGTAGTAATGTAACATAATAATTCATAATGTTGCTAGAGCATTAAAGCAAAGACCATAATAAATTATTGACTGTAGATTTAAAAAACTGTAATTTACATGTTTCATAAATATAAATTGCATCCATACATTTTTTAAAAATAAAAATTTAACATTTTTATAATAATTTTTTCTTTTTTTCAGGTAAGATTGACATTAGTTTTAACTTCAATATCCAGTAAACCCGGTTTGTAAGTAATTTACGTTTTTTCTGGTACATGATAAATGTTTATGCTTATTTAATTAATTTTTTACAGTAGTTAATAATTAACAACATTTTAAGTAATTCAAAAAGTAAAAAGTTAAAAATTTTCTTTTTTAAGAAAGGCAAAATGTAAAAATAGATAAACGAAATGTACTATATTACAATTTTTATAAAATGTAATTAAAACTCAAAAATATATTACATACAATATAATATTTAAAAATTTTAAGAATAGTGTCTCTATTTAATAACTTTATTTAGTTATATTATCAATTCCAAACAAGGATTTTCTAAATGTCAATAATGAAATCTTGGATTTTCGCCTTTTAGTAAAACGCTTTCGATCGAGTAAATTAAAGTTCACTAGGGTAATTAGCCACTTCAGCGAATTTCTTTGATCTTCTTTTCTCTTTTAATTAAATTCTTCCCCACTTGGCTGCCTATCGATTTTGTCGAAATAAATTGGCTACAAGCAGAGTAGCAAAATCGTTGAATCTCGTGGTTTGTGTGATTACTTTCAATGTCTCTAGAGCTTAAAATCTTGTCTTAATGAATCCAAATGGTTGTTTTATAAAATTAAATTCTTCTGCACTCTTCTTAATCAAAACCAAATTATTCTTTTAATTTCACGATAAATATTATTTAAGATCCATTTATTAAAGTTCCAATAAATCGACATCGCTGGGGTACACAAAAAAATCAATCTGGCACCACTGATTCTAAATTCTCTCCTACACTCCTCATCCTCTATTTTAACCATTCCAACCACTCCATTCTCCAAACCCTTCCACAACACCGCATAAGAAATCGATGCAGCCGCATTTAATTTATCGCCTCGCGTAACATCACATTACATCCCCCGCGAGCTTGCGAATGGCTATAGCATTATGAGCGTCTTATCTCGCACCGATATTCCCAATATTATCCGGCGGGAGGGAGAGCTTTTATCTATCATTTGAATATTTCACGAGATCCCGAATCATTTAAATTTCAAAACGCCGCCGACGAAACGATAGCCAGCGTAGATTCACGGTACTTAAGGCTGGGGGCAGGGGAGAGTATAACCACCTGCCAGCCAGCCGAGGTTATGCAATTTTGCCTCGCTGATGGCCACCTACGAGAATCGCGGAGTAGAAGGAAGGTCGAAAGGCTTTCGAGCACGTGAGGGAGGGCTGGAGGGGTGGTTGATGAAACGGTTATCGGCCGCGAAGACGGCTGGGAGGGTGGATTTTGTTTTCGTTTTTTTATTAGGGGGATGGATATTGTTGATTATGAGAGGAGAAAATATGGGGTGGATTTTCAAAAAGAATAAACTGTGGATTCGAAAATGTTTTAAACTGGTAGTTATTATCAGATTTTGTTTTGAAGTTGGCAAGATTATTTTAGCTTCGATAGGAAAAAAATTCTGATTTTTAGAATTGAATTGAAATAAATATCGGACTTTTTAGAAAAACTATTGGTGCAAAAAATATCATGAAATTTTTTAAAGTAGAACACGCTATTTTCTGATTACGTTTATATATCCAGAATCGCGTAGAGTTCCTGTAGTAAATAATAATTCCAGATAAGGCATGTGTTTTATTTCGCGAAAAATATCGCTTTCTCATCTGTTAGCCTCGAAAAAATATTTAACGGAAGCCAATATTTTGCAGTACAATGTCCTGGAAAGTTAATTCTGTCTAGACAATTCGCACAATGTAAATGCGTTGATCAATATTGTTCTATTGTTTTATATAGTTTTATTTATAGAGATGATTGTTTGACCGGTAGCTTCATTTTTTTTTCATAGAACGTGATAGACAGAACGCTTTTGTAATGAAAATATTATATGCAATTCATAAAAAAAATTTCATTTCATTTGTAGCCGAACAATTATTAATTTATTGAGTATTAAAATGAATTCTTGATGTAGTTTAATTTAAAACATAGACGTTAATTTATGCATAATTTATCAATCAAATTTTCCAACCGTCTCTAAAATATCCTTTCTTCAAAATGCATTGACCAATTTATTATTAAACTTTCAAAATCCAATATTTCATGTAATCATCAAAATCTAATCCGAACCAACTTAATAAACCAAAATCTCTCAACCCTCCAAAAATACAGTCCCAAAAGCTCCTCGAAAATACCGACATCTCGACTCGAGCGAGCACAGCCTGCTGTATAACTGATTACGGCAAAATTCACGTAGCCGCGAATCCAAGCGCGCAGCTAGAATATCGAGCGAGCGAGCGCGAAATTCGAATCTCGCGCAAGCTCGTCAGTATAGGCAGAAGTAGGGACTATCGTTCAGTGAATTCGTATACGCCGCCGTCAAAGCTTCTTTCGGCAAGCGGCCCCGCAAGCTCGATTGCTCTTTTCCCGGATGCGATGGATGTGTAGTGATAGCTGGAGCGTGGGAAAGAAGGGCGCTATGAAATGATGATGAAGTTGGGAAGAAGGAGCCGGAGTTCGGTAATGGAATAGAGCTGTTGAAATTTTTCGGAATTGATTATTGGATAGTGTTTGGAAGTTTGGAAAGGGTAAGTGTGGAGATAAAATTGGGAAAGTTTGTTTTAATTATTTTATTTTATAACTTGAAAACGACTATCTATACTGCGATGAAAAAATTTCAAACTTTCTTATAAACACTGATGAACGCAAAACACATTACTTGATTTTTGATTTTCAAATTCTCAAAAAGTATTCCCCTTAAAAACACGCGCACTTTAGGGCGTAGGGCACGTCCTGAGAAATCACGTCCACGAACGCAACGTGCCCGCTCTCACAGCGTAGTGCAGCTTAATAATAAATATTCCCGAGCATACAAATGCATGTAAATCCAGTGCTAAAACTACTCCCGCATAAATGTCAGTACCGGGAAGACTAGAGAAGTGCGCATTAGGGCTGACAAATGGGATGAAGCAGAAGAAAAGAGTTTGGTCTGCGCTTGCATTTTTCGACGAAGACACATGCGCTGTAAATATTTACCAAGCGCGCAGTGTTATCTCTACTTTATCGAAATTATTCTTTTTAATATTAATGTCGAAAACAAAGTTTCAAAATGAAAATTAACTACCAAGCTTATACAACTAACCAGAGGCAAAACCAGCCACTAAGCCAAAAAGCAAAATTTCAAAACTCATCAAATATTTGTCAGCGACGTTAGCCAAATTACATTAGTCATCCACTATCGAATCGCAGCGAGCCATCGATATATAGTCGGTTTGATAGCAGTCACCCGCTAGCGATTGAAGAACGAGGAAATAAAAGGAAAAGAGATCCAGAGCCAGAGAGGGAGAGAAAGAGAGAGAGAATAGTGGTACATCGGCACTTGCGTGATTCGAATTTCAAGAGGGCCCGGGCTCGCTCGAAATAGGCCGTGTATGTGAGAGCTTGCGCTCTTGCATTTGCCACTTTCCCCTCCTCTCCTTTTTCCATTTCACTGCCGAGCTTTTCCTCGGAGCCCAAAGTGAGTATTGCAAGCTCTCGGGCTGCTTTATTTGTTTTTACCCGGCGTATGAACTATCAAGCATCCTTCGCGCGCTGCCCTGTAGGTGAGTGCTGTACGTGGAGGACTGGGCTAAGGGAATGTGTATATATCTCGGGAGAGGGATAGATTTGAGGAAATGCGAGGGAAAATGGAAAGGATGGTGTTGGGTGGGGATGAGGGGAGTAGGATTTTTTTATGGATTTTTCGAATTATTTGCTTTTTTGCAATTAGCTGATTTGAGTGGAATTTTTTAAGTAAATACAAAAAATTTTATGATGAATTATTGATAGTAATCCGGTTAAAGCTACAGATACTGAATAGTTCGTTTAATTGACTTTTTATTATCTGATTGCAAGAACTGAAATTTCTTACGAAGAAATGGTAATGTAAAATCAACTTTGTACCTAGAATTTATCAGGTCGGTAAAAAGCTTTTAAAATTAGTTCAATCTACTAAATTAATAAAGTATTCATTCATTACTCACGATTACAACACACAACCAGTCCATCAACCACCAAAACCAAACGCAAACCATCACCGCCCCACATCCCCCACGATACCACCCAGCAACACCGAGCTTGCACCCTTAAAGATGAAGCACCACTCAAAGCCAGTGCCGAGCACACCAGCTTTCAAATCGAAAGCTAGAGTGCACCGCGCGAGTCCCTCGCCTCGATATACACCAGCGAAGATATAAGACTTACCGGCGAAAGCTCGCGACTCCTCGGAATCCCCGAATTTATCGTTCGGCGCGAGGATTTCGCGGCTGGCTCGTTCGTTTTTGTCAGCGCCTCTGCTTTTCGTTGTTTGGCCGCGGATATCGGCCGAACTTTATTCCTCGGGCGCTTTTTCCGAAATGCTTTTGCCCCTAGGCGTAATGCAGAGGCAGGAGGATAGCTGGTTACTCGCAGCTTGTCGAGCGCGCGGTTTTCTGCTTTGAGCTACGGTTATCGAGATTCGCCGTGAGAGCGGACCTGTTTATTGGCAATTTTGAAAATGTTGCTCTGGAATTTGAGGATATGGTAAGGAGAAAGTTTTGGGGAATTTTATTGGGGAGGGGAAGGGTACATTTTGTTTACTGGGGAGAGAGACATTTGAGTTTATGTGTGTTGTAGCTTGTAGTGTTTGAAGTAGTGGGGGATTAAGTTTACGATGTTGTTTGTTTGTGTTATGCATTTTTGTTACGTAAAAATAATGGTTAGTAGATGTAAGTTTTTAATATATTTATTATATTAATTTATTAATTCTTATCTATAATAAATACAGCCTTGCTGCAGGAAAGAGTAAAATCGAATTTCTTAATTTAATTTTAGCATTTGTTATTTACTCATAAAGATTATGAATTAATCCTTATCGACCTTATCAGAATCATGATATTTTAATAAGATGAAAAATTAAAACTATGTATGTAGTTACAATTCAACTGAGGAAATATACTTTTTATTTTTTCCTACAAAAAGTAAATTTTTTAACTACTTTTTATTTCAAAATAGTTTACAAAAGGTACGTACCTGTAACTCATTCAATTTGGAATACCGAAAATTTAAAATTATAGAAAAAGTTTCTGTGGTTCTGATGTATTTATAAAGTGATAAATACATACATCAAACAATCCAAATTTTCATGAAGTTGAATGAAATAAAACTTTATAATAAATTTATGGATAGTACGATTAGAAATAAAAAAAGTTATTTAAAAATAACAACTTATATCTTTTTATAAACTTTTGTATCTTTTATATCTAGCTCGAGCTTATAATAATTTTAACAGTTTCGCAACTATACCATGTTTTAGTTTTCATTTCCCGAACCAAACTGTTTTGGAGGAAATTTTAATTATTATTATGATCATGCATAATTCGTTATTTTAGCTTACAATTGTTGTCACAAATTTTTAATAAAAAAGCTCCAATGAGAATATTCATTAAATTATAGTTATATTTTCGATGAAAAAATTTATTTAATAATTAAAGAAAAGAAAATATTAAAATAAATATTAAGTTTTTAACTTTCAAACCCGTTCGTAATTATCCTTATCAAATATTGAGTAAAATGACACTGTGTCTTAAATTAAAAATTAAAAAATATTAAAATTATTTGTTAATGTTACTTTTTAAATTCGTAAATCCTACGTATCACAAGATCGATCAGACATAAAATAGAAAATAACGTTATCTCAATCTAAAGTAACGTAGATCTTCGGCATCGAATAAAAAAATTAAAATATCATCCAAAACAAGCCCGGCATATAACCAGGAACTTCCCTTGCGCCGCTAATCAACGTCGATAATTTCTGCATATAAGAGGAAAAGTCCACTTTCGCGAAGCAGCCCGCGCCTTCTCGCACACACAGCTTCTTCAACTCCTCGCGATACAAAAGCTGGCTTTATGCACCTCCTCGTACATACACTTATCAGCTACGCCGGCACTTAAGGGGAGGGGGTGCTTATCAACTGGCCAAGATCTCCGCTCACGTATATATACAGTATACACACATGCACAGGTCGCGCTCGTTATTCCATCGATATTCCGACCTTTTTTGCATTCGAAAAAGCTGAGAGAGAGAGAGAGAGAGAGAGAGAGAGAGAGAGAGAGAGAGAGAGAGCCTACACGTGCGCGCGTTTGAACCCGGCTGACCCGCGCGCTCATCCGGCTATTTACATACTACATGTGCCTATATCCTGCCGAAATTAAGCCAGCCGGCTGACTGCCGGCCGCGCCGAGAGGGAAAACGAACGGGAGAAGCGTTCCGGCGAGAGAGCGAGAGAGAGGAAGAGAGAGAGAGAGTAAAGTGAGGGTGATATGAAGCTTTTTATTCTCTGATTTTGGATTCTTGATGGAGGCTTTAATGCCGCGCTCTCGGGCTCTTTGGTCGGGCTTTTTTCCATTTTGCCGGGGTCATGACTTCACGAGGTGAAAATATTTCCCGACGCAGCTTTCGAGGAAAGATTTACGTCAATAAAGCTTAATTTTACGGTATTGAAGTTTAATTAAAATTTTTTGTAAGGGAATTAATGAAAGCAAAGTGCTCTAATTAAATGAACTAATATTTGTTCGGCCAATTTAACCTTTTGTATAATTCTGCGGCTTCTCCTGGTAATTGATAAAAACCATTTTTCATGATTTCGAGAAATTGATGTTTAAATGTTTTAACGAGTGCCCGAGATTAGAAGAAAGGAATCGAAACCTAACACTCAGCTAATTTGTTCAGGCACTAAATATTAATACGTAAGTATAATCGTGATCATAGCTCTTCGATGAACTTTTTTTCTGATGCTGCGTATTATTAGCAAAAAGTGTAAATTGTTTACAAACTTAGAAATTGTATCTCGAGTGTTTTTTCTTTAAAAAAGTATTAAGAATTTGTAAAAACATACTTTTTTAGTCACTCTATTATTTGATCATGGTATACTGGTATCTATCGTATTATATCTATAACTTTCTGGCATAATTAGATAAGAATATTTTTTTGCTTTTTTTTCAAATGTATAGATTTATATCAAGATCGGGAAAACCGAGTTGAATCTAGATCAATAAAAGCAATTAAAACTTTATTTGTTGATACTTCAGTGAGTTTATTCGAAAGGCTTTGTAAGTGTTTGTTCAAACATTTGACTTATTAGTAACAATTAGTGCAAATGCGATGTCTTTGTTATTTTTAACTTTTCGGTAAATTTGTACATTTTGTTTAAAAAAGATTCTTAAGCCTTTAAAACGTTGTAAATACAATTTAAAAAAATGTATATCACTTTATTTATTTTATGCCGACGTATTAACGTTTCGGTTAATTGTCAGATCAAGGTGTGCTAACATGTTTCAAATAAATTATAAATATTTTATAATTCTTTTCATAAGTATGAAAATTCTTAAAAAAACATATGACAAAGTTTTTAAAAAGAGTCGAGATCAAGTAACCATTTTTCTTAATCTTATAATTAAAAAACTCAAATCGATTTTTAATTTGTCTTAAATTTCAATTTCTTTTCCTTATCATAAAATTTCTTGTAAAATAAATGATTCCGTAGCATTTACTTATATAACTGTCGCGCATAAAAAAACTATTAAAATATTTCTTTTAATAGTAAAATATTAAATAGGTTTTTGCTATGGTATTTTTACTCCATAAACAAAAATGCCATTACAACCCATTTAAATAATATTACTTTTACTTTCACACTTCAATTTTTTTTCGCACTCTCCAATCCACCTTAATAATTACGTCATATCATATCCCAAATTCACACCCCTCCACCCTCCTCTAAACACCTTACCGGCCGCTAAACCAAACCCAACACCATCGATAACCAGAAAGCTCGCAAGCTCGCAGTTCCGTAATTACAATATACATATACCTCGAGCTTAATAAGGCCAGCAGCAAACCGGCAATAGTACTTACGCGCGAAAGCGAAACGCGCGCCTGCGATCAGTGCTTGCAAGCTCAGGTGGCCCAGACCCGGTAATTAAGTGGCTCCTAGATGTACGGCGCGAGCGCGCGCCGGGTTAGGGAGAAAGGGCAAGAGCAGAGTTTACTGGCCGAAATGACGAGATTTCGCTCTCCCTTTCTCCCTCTCTAGGGCACTCCGGGTGAGCTTGCGCTAATTTCCCCGGCGCGGGAAGTTCGTTAATCGGTTGCAAGGTTAAATTAAGAATTTAATGAGCGGGTAATTGAGTGTTTCAAAACGGAAAGGGTTTGCGACGTCTTTTTCCGAGCTTGTCAGCGTCGATTGCTGACTAATTTCTTCCTCAAATCATTTTCTTATCTATTATAAATAGTGTAATAAACATTTAACCATATCGTCGACACAGACTTGCACATAAACTACCACAACAGTAGTAAACCCCCACAAAAGCGGCGTTTAATCTAAAATCCATCGACCGTCAAAGGACCAGTAAAATACTTAAGCTTCACCCTCGTGAAAATCTGTTTACAAAGTAGCGAGCTTGAAGCTTTTCACTTCAGCACTCGATTATAACTCTCTCTTCCCTTGCGCGTGCGAGGAGGAAACGGCTGATCTCTACTCCAACGCGCTCGCCGCGTCTAATTGACGGCTCGACGTCGTCAAAAGCCACACACGCCAATTTCAATGAACGGGAGAGCAAGTGTGTGTGTCTGATGGTCTGAGAGGGCATTGGTATCTGTTGGATCTTTTGACTTTTGGCTTTGTGAAAGTGCTTCGATCTGGATTTGGTAAGATGATTATATCATGATTGGGGGGAGTTTGATACTGCGGTTTGATTGATGTTGCTAGGTGGGTTATCAAAACTAATAAGTTTTTCTTTTTAGCTTTTAGCACTGAGATTTAGTAATGTTTGTTAGTTTTTCAATATTGTATTCAAATTGATATAAATTTTGGAATGATTCTCATTGTTCTAATATGCGATGTCCTGTTTGCAAGATTTGAATGCTGAAATAACGATGAATAAACTTAGGTTTTTTAAATTTAATCAGACATTTTAAAAGTGTTTCTTCTGTTAGAAAAGCTCTTCTTACAGCCTGTAGTTTCTCAAGAGTGACATCTCGATAGCTGGCACTCTTTTGGATACTCTTGTGACATATTCAGAATGTAGAAGTTATACACATTTACATACATTCACATGTACATACAAGCGCTTCTATAGTTTTTGTAAAACATAATAAAATAAATAAATGTAAACTCAATTCATTAAGCTGTACGTAATTTATTTGCATCATCTGCTTCCAAGTAAATCATAAAATAGTTTTACTCAACTTTCTCTAGGAATCATTATTGCTTTTGATACATTTATATTACTTTGAAAATGAACATTGAGATAAATACGGAAGAAGATGATTAAGGCTCTAATAAATATAAAAAAGCTTATGAGCTTGATCTCTGGTATTATAGCTTAGAACTTTAGGAGCTCGTAATTTCATTAAATTTTTCTTTAATCTCTCTCATTTATGATCTTCGCAAAGTTAAATGAGCAGCATTCAGCTAGAGCTATTAATTTTCAAGAGAGTCATTTCAATATCTAATCTATGACAATTAAATATTTTTGCTACCCGAAAATATAAAGGATTTTTATCCATAATTACAAAGATAATTTAATTTTCAATTTTATGAAAATGCCTTTATATTTTAATACTTTCTATTATCCTCATAATTACAGAGTTTTCAATTTACCATTTATCCTCTACTTTATCTACATCTATGAACAAAATTTGTCCAGAATCATCATCACAACCAACCCTCGCCCTCACCAATATCCAATCATTAAAATCCAACTCTCCCCTCACCATCCAAACCAACCCACATACAAATGCGCGAAACACCCAACTGACCCAGTTCTCGAACCTTCGACTCAATTTGTCGACTCTCGCTTGGCGCTTGGCTCGATTCATCAGTCGCTCTAACCGCGTAAAAAGGCAGCGCGCGCGCTCCAATCAATTATCTCCCTGCCCGAACTTGGGCTATTCAAAATAAATTTCCCTCATCAATGCATTCATCTCTGGCTCTGAAATCCAGTTAGCGGAATAGATAGTTAAACGCCGCGCCGTAGACGTCTGAGCGAGACGCGCTTATAGAAAGCCGAGTTTAGCCCAGACAGACAGATCCGTCTCATTCTATATCCTCGGGAGCTCAACAAGTTGAACGCGGCGTCGCTGCTGTATAGCTTGGCGTATGAGCAATTTTGGGAGGATGTGCGGGAGAGATGCGGAAGTCGCGGGGTTAATCATTTCTTTGTCTTTGATCTTCTCCGCCGGGTGTAGTCGCTGCGGGGCCTGCATGTTGGTTGTAGATAAGCTTAGGGTAAATTTA